>WOVY01008688.1:0-22476 GCA_013436015.1 Rhipicephalus annulatus | reverse complement strand
CAAAGCACCGGTGTAGCTCAGTGGTAGAATACAGGGCTGGCACCCAGCGGACCCGGCTTAGAGCCCCACTGTGTCATCGATGCTAGATCATGCCTGCCTCGAGGCAAGTTTGACAACAAGTCCACAATCACCAGCGTGACTCAGTCATAGAATATTGGGCTGCAACCCATGGACTCGGGTTCAAACACCACTATGCCATTGGTGCAAAGTTTTTTTATGTTTTCACGCGCTGTGGTTACGGACGCTAGCGGCGGCGGTGGCGAATAGCAACAACTGCGCGTGACCCAAAAAGTGATCTCACGACAGCTTTCGCTGTAAAAAAAAAGAAACACCGAGAACGCCATGTAGGGGAAGGAGCGTCCTCAAGGCATGTATTGTGCTGTGGCAGATGCGTAGAATAGCGCCCAGGCAAAAAAGCGAAAAACATGTGCGTTACAAAGCGAGCAGTTGTTTTGATCGCCCACACAATAAAAAGTTCTCAAAAATACTATAGTCATCATCAGAAGCAAAAGTATTAAAACATGAGTCTTTGCGTAGATTGGCGTCTTTCCTTACAGACGCGTACTCAGCCCTTAGATGATTCGATAAAGAAAAAATTAAAAGAAAGATTCGAGGAAGCACTCTCCCACTTCTGCACAATTCATGACCGATCCCCCATGGTGGGTCGGGCCCCTCCTCTAAGACACAACCAATCAACCAATACAAGTATACTTGCAGTCAGAATTCTACGATAGTTTGAAGTGGCCAATGATATGGGCATACGTTCGTTTCTTTGGTGGCACACTTGAGTCATCCAAAAGAACCGAAGCAAGGCTGGCAATTCAGACGGCAAGGCTCAAGCGTATTCAAAGTTAGAAAGAACAGCCTTTTTCTGTCGAAAGTAGTTATCTTACGTCATGCGAAGGAGCATTGCCTAAAACAAGGCCAATATAAAGTTCTGCGTACCGTACCATACGTTGCAATACTTGAAGATCGTCCATTCAAAACTATTTATATCTATGATCTGCTGATTGGATAGAATGATAAAATAAAACCAAATTTTGAAGTTGAAATTGAAATTTTTATTTCGCGACAAGAACAGTGATGTTCCTTGCTACGTCGAAGTATTCCCGTTGAGAGACATGAAAAGTTCTCATTTCGGGAATTTTTCTCTGCAAACGTTGATCGCGATTCCCAGCTAATTTCCCTGCCCAACAGTCTTATTTTGCGCCACCATCAACGCACACACATATTCACACAAATATGACGTACTGGGTGACTTTTGATATCATGACTAGCCCCTCCACTGCCGCATAAGAAAACCTTGACTTCATCCATATACTGCTAGTACACTGCACATTGTGGGCTTCAATTCTAGCACCAATAGTGAACTAGAAATCGCTCCGTGTCAATATCAGGAACAAATATCAAGGGCTATGCTTGCGTGGTGCCTGTGCCGGAACCAATTACAGTACATGAAGGCGCACTATGACTGCTAATTTTCGGTCGTCATAGGAGAAATTGACTATTCCTAAAACTTTTTGCAATATCACGAAGATTTACTGTTTCCTTTGGCTCAAAAGGACAGGAAAAAATTCCCCGAAAAGACAAAAATTCCCTGGATGGCTAATGACAACCTAAATAACAGAGAATTTTACAATATGCATTAAAACAAACAAAATGAAATATTACTATGCAGAGATAAAAAACGCAGTCGGCATATCACATCATTATATAAACACTAATCGCCACTGCTTCGGTGATATGTTAGGTTTGTCAATATTGTGTTTCCCAGTTGAGCGGTTTAGAAGTGTAGGTAGCTTCCTGAAATAGATCGCACACACGAAGTCCTTCGAAGGCCAGTGGGGCATGCAAAGGAGAACGTTGGCTGGAAGTCAATCCTAATCTCTTCTGGTTCCTTGCAAACGTCCTCATACTAAGTCCTGTCGGGGCCATCTTGCACCCCAAAGGTTCTGGAAATGTATTTTCTTCAGCATTTCGTTTCCGTATTTCGTTCAACATTTTGAGATGTGCCACACTTTAGGTTGACGTACATTATAGGCAGGAAATTGTTCTCAAGCCTAGCTATTTTGTCAATCATATCCTTACATTTTAGTGCACTCAACCTATTTAAACGACTTACTTTGTATTGATATATTAATGAGACCTGAATAACCCCGTGTTTTTGAAACGATTTTGCTGTGTTAATGTAACATGGTAATCTACAGGCAAGACGCAAAGCGTTCTTTTGTAAGGTGGTAAGTTTGCTAAGACTAACAGTTGTATGTGGGCCATGCAAGAAAGGCGCCATTGAATAAAGATGAAAACAATGAGTTATTTATCAGCCTTTTTACAGAAACAGAGTAGTAGTTGCAATGGTGGCGCATATCGCCGATTATACGAGATATTTTAGTGATAGTATGGTTCACGTCCTGGTACTTTTTACCACCCTTGTAGGTAATATTGAAGTCGCATTCTTGAACACGTATAATCCATCGATCAAGGCGACCTGACTACTTCTTGAGTGTGGAAAGCCAACAAAGGGCATTATGGTCTGTAAATATGGTGCATAGACGGCCACGTAGATAAGGTCAAAAAATTCTGCACCGACCACACGAAAGCTAAACACTCCTGTTCAGTATTGGTGTAATTCTTCTAGGCGTTCGTCAGGACGCGGCTTCCACACGCAACGACCTTTTTACGTGATGATTCATCGTGCTGAAATAGAATACCTCCGCTTCCATGACCGCTAGCGTCAGTATGCAGGAGTGTGGGTGCTGTTTCATCGAAATGGTGAAGTACTGGTTCAGATGTGAAGGCGTTTTTCAGATTGCTAAACGCTGATTCGCAGGCAGGATATTACTCAAAGTGAACACCGGAACCGAGTAATTTGTGCAAAGGTGCCGCTATCGAGGCAAAGTCTCGTATGATTCGACGGAAGAATGAAGCCAAGCCAATAAAACTGCGTAAGTCATTGGTCCTTTCAGGACAAGGAAAATGAATAACGGCCGATATTTTATTGGGATCAGGACAAATTCCATCCTTACTCACAATGTGGCCTAAGACCTTAATTGTCTTGTGGGCAAAATGGCACTTTTTCGTGTTCAGCTGAAGGCCAGCCGTACCCAGGCACATGCGGACTTCGTCTAAACGGTGTAAGTGTTGAGAGAAGGTTGATCAGAAAACACTGATGTCGTCCTCAAATAAGCACAGGCAAGCTTTCCATTTCAGGCCACGCAAAACGGTGTCAATCATGCGCTAGAATGTCGCGGGTGCGTTGCCGAGGCTGAAGGGCATTATATTGCACTCATAAAGTTCGTCTGGTGTCAAAAATGCCGTCTTTTCTTTGTCGTCCTCATGCATAGGTATCTGCTAGTATGCCGAACGTAGATCGAGACTCGAGAAGTATTGAGCTCCCAGTACGGAATCCAAGGCGTCCTCTGTACGTGGCATAGGGTATACATCCTTGCGTGTGATCTTGTTTAGCGCCCGGTAATCTACGCATAAGCGCACAGAACCACCTTTTATTCGAACTAAGACGACAAATGATTACCAAGGGCTAGCAGAGGGGCTTATTATGTTCCGCCTCAAAATGTCGTCAACGTTTTCTTCAATAAACTTCCGCTCAGCTACTGATACACGATATGGCCGACGACGAACAATTGACGTACCCTAAGTCTCAATGCGATGCGTAGTGACGCACGTCTGTGCCAATACGGGTGAATTGACGTCAAACAAAGCTTCGGGCTTAGTCAGCAAGGCAAACAGTTGTTGGGTCTGCGAAGGGGTCTGGTCAGAGCTGATAGTAGTTTTGAGGGTGGAGGTGGATGGGGAGCGTGCAACAGGGAGATCCTCAGAAGAAGCGTCTTCGAAAGTTACCACAGAGAAAGGCTCCGCTGTATCGACGCGAGCCAACGTTAAGCCCTTCGGAAGCAAAATTTTTTTTGGGCGTCGGGTTCGTTGCGCACGCGAATGCGAAGCCATCATCGAAACGTATCAGACCTGATGCGAAGGCTATTCCTCTGGTGGCACACATACGGAGGGTTGTACGAGCACATCGCCGTAGTCAATGACATCACACAGAAGTGTAAGAATTCGCTGACTGTGCGGAGGTAGCTCAGTGTCTTCTGCAGCATAAAAACGAAGTGGTGCGTCATCTGCGTGAAGCGAATAGGCGGTATCGCTCATGTATAAGATGCGTCGCCGGCAGGAGAGTGAAGCGGACGCCGTTGAAAGAAAGTCCCATTATAATATTAGCTGTTTAGTACATGAAGTAATCACTGCAAATATCACCTAATGGAGACGTCCATCAATGTAGACACGAACAGTGCACATGGCGGAAGGTCAGATAACGTCCCCTTGAGCAGCGAGTAATGTAGGTCTATCGTAGGGCGTAGTAACTTGCGGAGACGTGCACACAAATCTCTGTGGATGACTGAGAAACTAGCACGAGTGTCTATTAATGCTTCCACTTCTATGCCTTCCACTGAAACAGATATCATATTACGAGGATGTTCTGGAGGAATTTTTCTACTTCGCTTAATGCAGCTTTCCCCCCCAGAAGCTGCGTAATTTAGTTTTCCGGGCGACGGTCGGGAATTGAGAGGCTGGTCGAAGTGGCGACGTAAAGTGACGGAGAGGGGACGGTGAGCGATGCCTGGCACCACGGTAACCAGGGGCCGTTTCAGAAGTTAGTGATGGCGAGGAAGAGCGACCGTGAAGCGTAGCATAAGGACGGTGCTGGAAAGTGGTTCCTATGGCATATCCATCCCGTTCGTAAGTGTGAAACCCACGACGCTCGTCTCGCTGACACTTGCGACAGACACGTGCGATGTGTCCAGATGTCCGCAATAGTAGCACGTAGGTCTCGTCGGGTGCCATGATTGATAGTAGGGCTGGTTGTTTGGGCTGGAGACTATGGAGTCCAGGTGTGCTGGCACCGGTGGTGCATAGTTGGACTAGTTTTGCGTGCTGGGCGCCAGGGACGCCAGATGGGCAGGCGTCGTCCTCGGCGGTATCGGTGGAACGAAAGCTGGAGAAACTGTGGCGACCTGCGCGTAAGTAAGTAGGGCTTTATAGACGTGAAGGTCTGTGAAAGTATTCCGAGTCATAACCGCCAATCCTCCTTGACGACGTCCCGTAAATTTGTACTGGGGGTGTCAGATGGGAATCGAACCGTACTGGAAAACAAGCGACTTCAGTTCCTCTCGTATCATGGTGCGGATCACGGCTCGTAACAAGGTGTCGACAGTAGGGTTGTCAGGGATGGCTGCTGGAGAGTTGTCTAGCTGCAGCCGCGCGGATTCGAGCTAGTCTGGGCACTGGCAGAATAGCTACAATGTCAGCAATGGTACTTGTGTCTTTTACGACCAAAGCCTTGAAGGGCAACAGCCCCTATGCCTTTGAGCAGATGGCCGCACTTTGTCTGTCTCGGTCATGGAGGTGTTGATGCGTTGATGTGTCGACACAGAGAGAATAGCCTCGATATACGAGGTGCAAGACTGGCCTAGTTGTTGTTTGAGACCATCAAGTGTTCTCTTGCCAGACTGGCTCGAACTGCCGGAGTAGCGAAGACTTGTCACAGATGTTCTTTGAAGACGTTTCAGTTGGGAAAGACGATCTGGTGGTTAAAAAACCAAGTCTTCGCCACGCCAGTAAGATAAAAAGAGACGTCTCAACCTCTCTACAGCAAGCAGTTAAAACAGAACAGAACAGAAAAAGAGACGTGGCTGAGCTTGTGCAGATCATCCCAACGTTTAGCTGGACTCACTATGTCATATTGGTGTAGACAGTCGTTCACGTCCTCGTTTCGGAGTCCAGCCAATCAGGGGACCTGAGGGGGGTCGGCTGGCGATCCAATAGTCAGTAGCTGCGGCAGTCGTAGCCGGAGGGGTAAAAGGAGAAGCGCTCGAGAGTTCGTCTTGCGGCATGCTGGTGGACTCGTAGCCCAAATGGCGACCTGAGCTAAGCTCCAGGAGGTAAAGCCTGGAAGCAGGAACGGGGAATCAAGGAGCAACCTCCACCACTTGCGACGAAGTCCTTTACACGCCTTTATTAGGCCTCGAAGATGTCGCCAAAACAGTCACCTCCGAGGCACTGAACCGACTCAAGAGCCATCTCTACTAACGATGAAGATGAAGAATACTAGTTGATAGTTTTGTACAGGTGATGAAGAAGCATGCTTTAAATGTCCACACTTTTATTAGTAACTACTAGAAGTACTGTAAAAAATAACACTGCACATCAAAGGGCTCACCATTATTTTAACACTGAAGCACAAAAGCACCACCACTGCGATCTAGTGGTGATATAAGTGAGCGGGTTTCATTTAAAAAGTACGAATGTTCGTTTTTTGAAATATTTCCTTTTTTGTCAAGGAAAAAGCATTACCCATGACACTGAATTTCGGTATTCAACTTATTGCGTTAGCGCACTCTTTTTATTTCGCAAAAATAAATAGTTCGAGCAATTTAAAGCAGGTTGCACAAATGTGGATCAGTGGCCTTCCATATGCGCTTCGATATATGGTGCCCATCACGCTAACTTGAGTTTGAAAAAAAGTGAAAATTTCACAAAATATTAAAGTATTACAGCGGCGGATTTTGCATTGTTGTAGTTTTTTATCTCTCTTGGTGCTGTACAGTTTTCTTGTGTTTGAGCTTATTCATACAAAGAGCACCAACCCTGCGGTGACATCTCTTGCAGAACATTTAAAGAAATATCAATAATTACGAAACACTTCACCACCCCGCATTTAAAGTTTGGTCTTTTTAACAAGAAATTGTTTTAATGCGATGTCAAACGAGACTCCACAGACGTTATTCCATCGCGGAGTTTACGTCAAACAGTTCCGCGAATTGAAGTCGAACTCATAACCGCTCGGTCAGCGAACTGATGCCGGGCACGGTAACCACTGCGCGAGAGTCATTTTTTTTCTTCATTACCGGTCTACTAACATCACACGTGCATTAACAATAGCCAACATTTAAAAAATACGTAAAATAAAAAATGTTAAGATATCAAACGAATAATAAAACATGACTGATTTTCTAAAATATTTAACGTATGTGAGAGCTTTAACAATGGCCAGTCAGTTGGGAACAAAGTCTTGTTGTTTCAGCACATCTATGTACTGTAGAACGCAGTGCAGATGTTAAAAACGTGCCTTTTATATCAATTATTGTCCTATCACAGTGATCTTAGCAAGGTACAGTAATTCATCGTCACAGTGACATCCACGATTAGTTCCTTCAATACATCGTTTCTATGCGTTTGTCCTATTCAGCGCGTTTTCAATCAGAGTAGTGCAATTTAGTCAACGCCTCAACACATCTCCAGGTGGCGGCGTTACCCAAAGCGTGCACGTGGCTCATAGCATCCATTTATACGAAAATAGCTATTCAATCCACTTTGTTCGCGTGTATGTAACTCCACATTCCCCACTTATACGCTGTTCACCAGGGATGACAGAACGCGCGCTTTGTTGTAGCAACTACAACGTCTAACCAGGTATTCCTGTTCATAACTCCAAGATGCGATGAATAGGCGACCTTAGCCCTAACTTGTCATACAATCCGTCACGCTCTTCTGTCTTTCACGCCGGTTTTCTTGGTTCTGTTACCACGTTCAACTGCTACAGCTACCACAGGCATCAGCGACCACAGACATGTTTAATCATGAATCAAAAATTTATCATGAACACTGGGTGTCGTGATGAAGGTGTGTCACCAAGTGTCACCGTGCATGACTTTACGCTAAACGGTGCTTCGGCTGTCAAACACCAGCAGACCTTGCAGAAGCTCTCTCATACCAGTGTACAGTAAACATTAAACAACTTCTGTAAGGAAACATTTTACTTCCTGTGTTACACTGATTTTTATGAGAGAGGGAACAAACATGTTTGTTTTTACTTACTAGTGTGTGCGTTCCCGATTTGATAACATGGGGACATACTCATAGAAGAAACTGGGTAAGATTTCTGAGACGACTCTTTATGTTTAGGTTATTTTTTGCAGAAACGTAATAATGTGGATGTATACAATTAACAGCACGGCACTTGTAAACAAAACGCCATTTATGAATTATGACAGCAATTTTCTTAACAGCACGGTGAATTTGTGCAGCTAAACACTCATGAACGCTATATTTTTTCTGGATTGCGCATGGGCTAGAGATAATTGATGACCTTTCGTGCATAGACAGCCAATGCGGATATTTTTTTCTTCACTTTTGTGAACTTGAAAAGTTTAGAGTAATTTTTCTAACGTATCTACTACTATCACTTTTTCTCTCTGTGATGAATAAGCTAGCCAAGTCCGGACATATCCATTTTACCTTAAGTCATTCGATGTGTCTGGCAAGATGCAATCCATCCTTGCACTCACCGCACAAGCTTAGTAAAGGCAGGCGTCCTAACGAAAACTCTTCCAAGCGCCAGTTGAGAACTCGAAGAGGCAATGCCATTGATTTGGAGAAGAAAGCGTCTCATCGGAGCACATAACGTCTCGCTGATTTCCGACTTGATGGATTCCTGAGGCCCGCTACGGATGACTGATTTTTCATTAAGGAGTTTCAAACTGGAACTGGGTGCAATGACAGTCTATGAACTGTACGTTGCACACACTGATAAAAGCGGACATTGGAATCCAGTGCCCTTGAAAGGCTGTACTTGGGGCTCACACATCTTCTTGAAAGAACGGCCAACGATTGCCTTTGACAAGGAAATAAATACAAGGAAGGCAGTAAGTTTAACAAGACCACATCCGGTTTGCTAGCTCGACGCATGAAGAGTTCAACAAAGGTGTAAAAGTTTTAATAAAGTCTTTGATGTCACAGTTAACAAACTTCTGTTAAATGAGCCATTAGACGACTTCCGAACATCTTCATTCACCAAAGGTGAAGTCAGAATGACAATGCTCCTGACTAGGACGCTGAATAATTATTCATAATCACGATGTTTTTTGAGGGCACGTCAGCCTACCAGTGGTTGGCTTTTCCGTAGCAGTTTATTGGGGAAAGTATGGGAATCATAAGCGTGTGCAGGTTTTCCCTTCAGAGGGTCCGAAGGTTCAGCGCAGTGACCTCCTCCTCAGTAAGGCAATGTAAGGAGCAGACTTTGCACCCTCCCCCCATGTATTAGGTGACATGAGGTGGCGGTCGACCCACCCCGCCCCATGTGCGCTTACCTATGATGGAAATAGCCTTCTCCTGCCTACTGCCTTAAGGCGGTGCTACATAGCCACGCAATTACAGAATATGAGCAGTGGGAGACCGTGCTGTTTAGCACAAATCCAGCAAAACAACTCTGGGCAATCCAACCGACTGAGGATGCCCCAGAACTCAATGGCTCGTGACTGACTCTAAAGCGTTGGATCTGCAATAGAGAGGCTGCTGAATTCTTACAATGACGTTTATTATCCTCCGCTTTGTATATTCATGCCCCAGCTGTCATAGTTACATTTATGTTCGTTTTCTCGCACTCTAATTGCGTTGAAGCATAACATTGCGCTCCTCAACAGCTACATGTATTTTTATAGTCTCCAATAAATGGAGTCACTGCGAGGTTAACAAAAATTTACATTTAATGCATCACTCGTATAACCGCATCCGACCCGCGGTTCAATACATAATCTCTGGACTCAGAAGCATGACTCATTTGGATTAGGGGTGTTTAGAACTATTGTTTAAATGAAAATGTCATAGAAGCCAGTCAGCTTAGCAATATCAATCTCTGGAAAGGAAGTAGAAATTTATTCACTCCTTTTTGAAACCCGGGCGCATCAGAGCATTATACTGTTCAGTAAAAATTTTATACTTTACTTTCATTTTTAGTTTCACCTATGGGGGCAAAAATTATCTCATAACTTCTTTGACGAGCACTTCAACTCGGACGCTGAATACAACACGTCGTATTATGTTCTAGAATCGAAGTGGAAAGTGCGATCTGAAATATTCCTGATAAAAACAAAGCACTAATAAAACAAATAAACCTCGCGTCTGAAAAGTAATACATGCAAGAAACACGAAGCCGAAAATTGTGATAAAGTCGCGGCGTAGTGATGCATCCCGGGAAGCATGTACTTTCTATGCAACCAGAATAAGTGAGACGTCAAGCATTTTTTTCAATAATGGAGATGCTTTGATTTTTGTCAAAAAGCCTCTATTGGGCTTGCCTGTAACGACAAGCTGTATGGGCTTGTTAGAATGACATCTACTTTGCCCACTACACTGTTCATCACTAATTCAGAGAAGTTAAGAAATGAACATGACGCAGTGGCTAGGCTAGATGACAGTGCCGTCGGGCTTATCTACAAAATAGCGGGATAAGCAATCGATATCCATATGGCGACGTCCGCACATGTAACCAGCCAACTAAGAATACTCCTCTAGGCATAGCACCTAACGACAAGTCATCCAGTGGGGTCCTTCAGTGAAGACAGCCAACACAGCGCGTGATGATCTGTGACACCACAGAAAGGGCAACCGTACAAGTAAGGACCGAATTGCAAAATCGCCTTGACAAGAGCAAGACATTGCCGCTCTATTATAGAGTAATTGCGTTCAGACTGCAAAAGGAGACGACTTGCATACACAATTACACAATCGTAGCCCTGTTGAAGTTTGCGACAAAACTATACCAATGGTAGTTTTGTCGGTCAAAATGTGCAAGTATACGTGTTGTCGTCAGAGTGGTGATTAACTGGGGCAATGCGTGAGCTTCACAGCGATCCCAACGAAATGGGACGTGTTGTTTCAGTAAGTGGCCGAAACAGTCAGTAAATGGCCATGAGAATGACGCAAAGTTTTTCACGAACCGCGGAAAGTAGGAGTACAGGCCCACGGAACTGCGAAAATCATGGGCAGAGCACGAGACAGGGAAGTTCGTTACAGCGCGTACTTTAGCCGGGTCTGGTCATACACCGGCAGCATAAACAAGTAGCCCAAAACAGTAATTCGACGAAGACCGAAGTGGCACTTCGAGCGATTGAGCTGCAGGCCAGCCCGCCGAAATATAGAAGGAATGTTCGAAAGGCGTTCAAGTTGTGCTGCGAAAGTTGGTGAGAATATGATCACGTCGTCCAAGTAATATAAACATGCCTGCCGACCATCTAAATCATTCAAGCAACGTGTCCATCATTTTCTCGAAGGTAGGGGGGAGCATTGGAGGCATTAAAGGGCATAACCTTGAATTGGTAAAAGCCGTCAGGGGTAACCTAAGTGGTCTTCTCTCGATGCATGTCATCTACAGCAATTTGCCAGCAGCCAGATCGGAGGTGGAAAGGTGAAAAGAAAGAGGTGCCATGGAGAAAGTCCAGTGGCTCGTCAATGCGTGCCTGAGGGTACACGTCTTTCTTGGTAATTTGGTGAAGATGCCGACAATCAGTGCAGAAACGCCACGAGCTGTCTTTAAATTTTTACTAGTATCACAAAGGATGGCCAGGGCCTATGGGATGCTTCGAGTATGTTATTCGAAAACATTTCGGCCCCCACTTTTTATCACTTATCGCTCGGATGCAGACACGCGGTAAGGCTGACGGTCAATGGGCACAGAGTCCGGAGTGTATTCGGTGAGTGACAATCTTCCAAGAGACGATCATGTATGCTCAAAAAACCACTGTATGAGGCCAATACTTGGCATAGAGCGTGGGCCTGGTGAAGTGAATCGTCCTATCCAATTATGCTTCAAAAATAGCGTCGTCATAAGTGGGTAACTCTGACCACATCTTTATTAGGAGCATATACCACGACAATGCTAATGTCCTCATTTGTGACAGTTAGTTGGACAAGAGACATCTGGTTGGGCAGCACTTAGGGGGTGAAGCGAAAATTAAGGAGCGGAGTGAACACAGAGTTATCAGCTATGGATACGATGGTATGTGGCAAATTCACATCGCAATAGTCAAATGTCAGTAATCGGCCACATTGATGTAATCACCGTTAGGAACGGGAGTGGCTGGTGACAACCATCCATACGTGACGGCTCGAGGGGACCGGCAAACTAAAGTGTTGTTGTTTCTTGGGCGAGTTGGAAATTCATAGCTTAATATAACAAAAGTGGTCGTGCTCAGTTGGCTGGTGGGCTTTTCAGAGTACTCGGTGAGGAGTGTGTTGCGACCGGGTTTCCAGACACGGAGTCCGGGATGAAGTTGTCGAGGCAGGAGGAAGGAGAGGCTTGAAGAGGGTTTATTTACATATATACATTGCGAACTCCCTACACGGTGAGCCCTCAAACGTGGCAGGCCTCTACATGACTCCTAACATAGCGCTCCATGGTGCTGTGGTTCTACATGGTTCTCCTCGGTTTCTGCTCTGTTCTGCCTGGTTCTCTTCTCGAAAAAAAGCACACCGAATGAGCCGTGGGGGCTCATTATAAAGGGGTCTGTCCTCCCCAGATCCCTAGATCGGGGACCGCGTACAGAGGCACCGTCCAACCACGGATCACACATTACCCGCGAGGGTGACGAGCACGCACGGTCCACGTGAACGTTCAAAATTGAAGCGTGGTCACTGCACGGCCATGTGGCACGAAACGTGGCTCCTCCTCGTCAAGGGTGTCGCTGGGCGAGGGGTCTGAAGTTGATGACTGCATCCATCGAAAGGGCCGCCGTAAACAAGCTTCAAATGGTCGCCGAAACGACTCGTTCAATTAGCGGGACGATTTCCGGCCGCCGCCGCCGCCGTCATCTTCCAAAGAAGAAGCTGCACTTGTGGTCTCCCGAACTGCTCACGGTGTCGTGGCGGCAAGACGCCGCACCCTCCGGCCAGGGGGAACAATACATGGCGGACACAGCCGCCACCCGTTTGGCGACTAAAAAGGAACATCAAAAGGAACGCCGATCCATTGTCAGACCTGGCGCCGGTCCTAACAGTAGGCAGCCGGTCGTTCGGTTTTGTTTGAAGATTAAAGGAGCGCCGCTCCCTCTTCAGCTCCGGCGCCGGTCACAACAGCTCGTCCGCCGGCGGGAGAAGCGACCTGAGGGTGACCAGCTGCACAGGTTGCTCGAAGTGTCGCTGTGTAGTGCTGTCTTCCAGGCCACTGCTGATGACGCTCAGCCAAGGACTCTTTCCCTCTCGTTCCTTGTGGCTCCCCTCTGGGAAAAGCATTCATACACACCACCACAGGCACGGGAGAGCACCCTGCCCGCACTGAGACACGTCGAGTCCGACAAATTATCCAAAAGCAACCTTACTTAAGCAGTATTACCAAACACAAAGCAGCAATCGGGACGTTTCTCTGAGGTTTCACCAAAACTCCTAATCCCGATCCGATAATAATCTTCCCATCAAACTGCTTTCAAGAAAACTAATTGTCAAGTGATGCGCTCACCGTGGCATACCCGAGTGCTGCGTGAGTAATCCGCCGTAACCCACCAGGTATCATACTCATAAAATGAAGCATTTTACTTCACGCTATCTTTTAGTTCCCGAAATTTAGTGCCCGCCAAAGCCAGTCGTCAATTCCTTTTGAGAAGACGAAAGCATAACTGCCGTGCTGCACCTGCATTAGGAACCTCTTTATTATACATCCGCAAACGCACATCACAGTGCGCCTGCCTGGAGGAGATACCACCTAACCGTTCCCTTGCTGTTGCCACTTTCACAAAGCATACATATAAACTCACGAGCTAGCTTTTCTTACACACCGGACACATGCGAACAAAACATTAAATGAACAACAAAAAAGTTTCGCATGAATCCTGAAAAATCTCGCAAGCAATAACTTTGCGTCTCTACGCTCAGTCATAATTAGTTCATAACGTTGCTCCTGCTCATTTACACGTATCTACCATGACGCAGGCTCCTATGCGTGTCGTTTATGCAATCGCACAACGCTTACCTTAGCTAAACGTACAACGCCCAAGAAATGAACAAAACCAAAAAATGTGTTACCTAAACACTATTTGGTAGACGAGATTCTTAAAAAACACATTAAAATCCAAAACAACTTAAACAGTCAAAAGCAAATTTCAAAACAAAATAAATCCACTAATGACCATCGTCAAAAGCTCACGGATGTCTACTCCTTTTTGGGACTAACGCGCGGTGTCGCGTCCTGTGGGTCTTTCTAGGCGAACGGGAAATGGAACAATGGCAAAACCCATTCGCTTCGCCTCCGACCCCCGCAAAGCTCTGCGCTGACAACCTGCGTTCTTACTCTCGCTGAGTACCTCGCACTCCCGCAGTCCATCAAACATGCCGTCGATAGAGCGACGAAAGGGTCTGCCTTTCTACCCAACGTGCTTTTTTTTTTTTCGTTTTGTCCGGCGGCTCGGACGCATACAAACCAACTCCGGTGCCGATGACAAACGCCTAATTCTGTACGCTCTAATGCGTGTCACTATCCTTCCAATAGATCTATACAACGCATATAGGCTACCAAAATGATAGAGCGCTAACGAAAACAAAGTACAAACGAGTTATTTACAAAATCACAAAAACAAACAAAATGTTCCTTTCAACAGTCCCGAGTCGACGTTTTCCGAGAGGCTAACAGCTGTTCGCAACAACTCTGAGTCGAACTCGCGGTGGTCGCGCCCGGAACGATTTTCTCGAGAAGCGGGGTCTACAACACGCGTCAATCGCCCTGCTACCGAACCCCGCGACGTTCCTCGAAGCCGACTTGCTGTCGCTTCCTGCCCCTCGAAAACCACCGACTCTTTTGCCCCGCACCCCGTCCAATGCACCGCGAGAACAACGGAAGGGTCTCTTGCCCCTCGACCACTTACGCACACAATGCGCTTCTCTTTTCTTTGTTCTCTGGCCGCTTGGACGCTTGCGATACGGCAACTTTCTTGAAATTTCGCTCCGCCATTTGAATACATTCCTCAAACGCGTCGCGATTTTTGCCTGCCTTTTTTTACGGCGCTTTCTCCGTTTTGCACGTCTCTTGGTGCCGTCTACGGAGCCTTTTCGCCCATCTCTGATGCTCACCAGCACCCACATGCTCATCTGATTTTTCGCGCGGACTGTCTGGATAATTGCCTAGCAATCTATCCTTCAAACACTGCCGCGTACGATGCGCTTTTCTTTTCCGGCGGTTCGGACGCATACGATACAGACCCGTCAGAGATGACAACGGCACTTTTCCTCGCGATTTTACCACGCCGTTTGAAACCCTTACTCAAACGCGTTGTGCTCATCTCGAGCTTTGCCTTTTTTGTTGCCCTTCGGACGCTTTCTCCCCTGTGCACGCTTCTTTGTGCGGACCTGGGAGCCTTTCGTCCTACTCTGACGTTCTTCATCACCGATATGCTCCTCCGCCATCTCGCGCGCCCAGTCCTGATGATTGCCTATCAGTTCATCGTTAGACCCGCGCCGCGTAGATTGCGCACTTCTGTTCCTTACTCTCCGGCCGCTCAGACGCATGCGATTTAAGCCAGTCAGAGAAGACAACGGGCCTTTTCTCGCAAATCCGCCACGCCGTTTGAAGGTCCTCGTCCAAACGCGCCGCGCTGGATCGCGAGCCTTGCCGCGCTTCTGTTTTTCGGACGCTTTCTCCGTTTGGCACATTCCTTGGATGCCAAACCTGGAGCCTTTCGTCCGCCTCTGACGCTCATCAACATGGTCTACAGGGCTGCAAGGTTCGATGGAACACTCTGTTAATCTTAACTTCGTTTCCACCACCACGGAACCCTCACACCCTGCTGTGACCGCGAGCTCTTTCCTCAGAATGGGTTAAAACCTGTTCCATTCCCTTACAGGCACTAGCCTTCTCTTTGGCCTCAAACGGCACCGCCGCTATATCTACAGATATCAGACCCGCAGCACTCTCTTCGGGCCTAAACGGCCACCGCTGCTGAAAACGCACCGTTCGTGCGGTTAACATCTGCAAATTTCTGACCTGTAGCCCTCTCTTCGGCCTTAATCGGCACCGCCGCTACGTCGCACCGTTCGTGCACTTCATCTACAGATGTCTGACCTGTAGCCTTCGCTTCGGTCTCAATGGCACCGCCGCTACATCGCCACCGTTCGTGCGCTACATCTATGGATTGACCACTCTGCTGCCAATGCCACCAATTCACAATTAAGGCCTTTCTATCTCTCATCTAATTCCTGCATCCTTTTTATATGTCTTCATGCCTGCGCTCAGCTTCCAATTCCTCCTGGCGCCATCTTTCCTTTCTTGCGCCCTTGTTACTTCCTCCTCCTGGTCCAATAAGTACATATTCCCGAAGTGCTCGATTTCCTCATTGTCACTATTGCTTTCGAGAATCACTTCGCGGAGTTTTAGAAGCAGGCATATCATCATTAAAATCTAGCTCCAGATCCCAACACAGGTTCAGCAGGTCCTCTCTTGTCAATCTCGTAAGATCCATGGGCGACTACTTTGCTTTGGCTCAGCTGTGACAAAACACAAACCCACCAGCGTTTCAATTCTGGGTCTAGAGAAATTGAAGCCTGGCAAATCTCACAGCGGAGACCACAAGCTTAAGCACCAAGTAGCACTACGTGGCCAACATCCCTCTCTACTTTTTCTTGTTAATTTTTCACTCCTGCTTTTTACAACATCCTAAAATTTAACCCGCAACGTACCCTTAGAAATTTTGAAACATTACCACTTGTTCCTATTGAAATCATCTAAGCTTTCCTGCTTAGCGTACTTGCTCAGATAATCATCCAGTGCTGCCTTGTGCTGAGATAACAACCACAGTGGCCAGGCAGTTGTTGGTTATATCTATCTTTAACGAATCTAGGCTAAAAGACTCGATATATCTCAAGCACAAAGCCAGGCACTCACCCCATTACGTGCGGTGGTGGTACGCTGCTTCGATCCCGCCGAGTTCCAGGGCTTTCGGCTGGCCTCCGGTACATGTCGCTCTCCGTCGCAGACTCGTATCCCACCGCTGCCAACCAGTTGTTGCGACCGGGGTTTCCAGACACCGGAGGTCCGGGATGAAGTTGTCGAGGCAGGAGGAAGAGAGACTTGAAGAGGGTTATTTTAACAATATATACATTGCGAAACTCCTACACGGTGAGCCCTCAAACGTGGCAGGCCTCTACATGACTCCTAACATAGCGCTCCATGGTGCTTGGTTCTACATGGTTCTCCTCGGTTCTGCTCTGTTCTGCCTGGTTCTCTTCTCGAAAAAAAGCACACCGAATGAGCCGTGGGGGCTCATTATAAAGGGTCTGTCCTCCCCAGATCCCTAGATCGGGGGACCGCGTACAGAGGGCACCGTCCAACCACGGATCACACATTACCCGCGAGGGTGACGAGCACGCACGGTCCACGTGAACGTTCAAAATTGAAGCGTGGTCACTGCACGGCCATGTGGCACGAACGTGGCTCCTCCTCGTCAAGGGGTGTCGCTGGGCGAGGGGTCTGAAGTTGATGACTGCATCCATCGAAAGGGCCGCCGTAAAACAAGCTTCAAATGGTCGCCGAACGACTCGTTCAATTAGCGGGACGATTTCCGGCCGCCGCCGCCGCCGTCATCTTCCAAAGAAGAAGCTGCACTTGTGGTCTCCCGAAACTGCTCACGGTGTCGTGGCGGCAGGACGCCGCACCCTCCTCCAGGGGGAACAATACATGGCGGACACAGCCGCCAACCCGTTTGGCGACTAAAAAGGAACATCAAAAGGAACGCCGATCCATTGTCAGACCTGGCGCCGGTCCTAACAGTAGGCAGCCGTCGTTCGGTTACTTGTTTGAAGATTAAAGGAGCGCCGCTCCCTCTTCAGCTCCGGCGCCGGTCACAACAGTCGTGGCCGGCGGGAGAAGCGACCTGAGGGTGACCAGCTGCACAGGTTGCTCGAAGTGTCGCTGTGTAGTGCTGTCTTCCAGGCCACTGCTGATGACGCTCAGCCAAGGACTCTTTCCCTCTCGTTCCTTGTGGCTCCCCTCTGGGAAAGCATTCATACACACCACCAACAGGCACGGGAGAGGCCCCTGCCTCACTGAGACACGTCGAGTCCGACAATTATCCAAAGCAACCTTACGTAAGCAGTATTACCAAACACAAAGCAGCAATCGGGACGTTTTTCTCTGAGGTTTCACCCAAAACTCCTAATCCCGATCCGATAAATAATCTTCCCATCAAACTGCTTTCAAGAAAACTAATTGGTCAAGTGATGCGCTCACCGTGGCATACCCGAGTGCCTGCGTGAGTAATCCGCCGTAACCCACCAGGTATCATACTCATAAAATGAAGCATTTTACTTCACGCTATCTTTTAGTTCCCGAAAATTTAGTGCCCGCCAAAGCCAGTCGTCAATTCCTCTTGAGAAGACGAAAGCATAACTGCCGTGCTGCCCTTGCATTAGGAACCTCTTTATTTAACATCCGCAAACGCACATCACAGTGCGCCTGCCTGGAGGAGATACCACCTAACCGTTCCCTTGCTGTTGCCACTTTCACAAAGCATACATTAAAACTCACGAGCTAGCTTTTCTTACACACCGGACACAATGCGAACAAAACATTAAATGAACAACAAAAAAAGTTTCGCATGAATCCTGAAAAAATCTCGCAAGCAATAACTTTGCGTCTCTACGCTCAGTCATAATTAGTTCATAACGTTGCTCCTGCTCATTTAACGTATCTACCATGACGCAGGCTCCTATGCGTGTCGTTTATGCAATCGCACAACGCTTACCTTAGCTAAACGTACAACGCCCAGAAATGAACAAAACCAAAAAATGTGTTACCTAAACACTATTTGGTAGACGAGATTCTTAAAACACATTAAATCCAAAACAACTTAAACAGTCAAAAGCAAATTTCAAAACAAAATAAATCCACTAATGACCATCGTCAAAAGCTCACGGATGTCTACTCCTTTTTGGGACTAACGCGCGGCGTGTCGCGTCCTGTGGGTCTTTCTAGGCGAACGGGAAAGGAACAATGGCAAAACCCATTCGCTTCGCCTCCGACCCCCGCAAAGCTCTGCGCTGACAACCTGCGTTCTTACTCTCGCTGATTACCTCGCACACTCCCGCAGTCCATCAAAACATGCCGTCGATAGAGCGACGAAAGGGTCTGCCTTTCTAACCAACGTGCTTTTTTTTTTTTTTTCGTTTTGTCCGGCGGCTCGGACGCATACAAACCAACCTCCGTGCCGATGACAAACGCCTAATTCTGTACGCTCTAATGCGTGTCACTATCCTTCCAATAGATCTATACAACGCATATAGGCTACCAAAATGATAGAGCGCTAACGAAAACAAAGTACAAACGAGTTATTTACAAATCACAAAAACAAACAAAATGTTCCTTTCAACAGTCCCGAGTCGACGTTTTCCGAGAGGCTAACCGCTGTTCGCAACAACTCTGAGTCGAACTCGCGGTGGTCGCGCCCGGAACGATTTTTCTCGAGAAGCGGGGTCTACAACACCACGCGTCAATCGCCCTGCTACCGAACCCCCGCGACGTTCCTCGAAGCCGACTTGCTGTCGCTTCCTGCCCCTCGAAAACCACCGACTCTTTTGCCCCGCACCCCGTCCAATGCACCCGCGAGAACAACGGAAGGGTCCTTTGCCCCTCGACCACTTACGCACACGATGCGCTTCTCTTTTCTTTGTTCTCTGGCCGCTTGGACTTTGCGATACGGCAACTTTCTTGAAATTTCGCTCCGCCATTTGAATACATTCCTCAAAACGCGTCGCGATTTTTGCCTGCCTGTTTACGGCGCTGCGTTTCTCCCTCGTTTTGCACGTCTCTGGTGCCGTCTACGGAGCCTTCGCCCATCTCTGATGCTCACCAGCACCCACATGCTCATCTGATTTTCTCGCGCGGACTGTCTGGATAATTGCCTAGCAAGCATCTATCCTTCAAACACTGCCGCGTACGATGCGCTTTTCTTTTTCGGCGGTTCGGACGCATACGATACAGACCCGTCAGAGATGACAACGGCACTTTTCTCGCGATTTTACCACGCCGTTTTGAAACCCTTACTCAAACGCGTTGTGCTCATCTCGAGCTTTGCCTTTTTGTTGCCCTTCGGACGCTTTTCCTTTCTCTCCCGTGCACGCTTCTTTGTGCGGACCTGGGAGCCTTTCGTCCTACTCTGACGTTCTTCATCACCGATATGCTCCTCCGCCATCTCGCGCGCCCAGTCCTGATGATTGCCTATCATTTCATCGTTAGACCGCGGCCGCGTAGATTGCGCACTTCTGTTCCTTACTCCCGGCCGCTCAGACGCATGCGATTTAAGCCAGTCAGAGAAGACAACGGGCCTTTTCTCGCAAATCCGCCACGCCGTTTGAAGGTCCTCGTCAAAACGCGCCGCGCTGATCGCGAGCCTTGCCGCGCTTCTGTTTTTCGGACGCTTTCTCCGTTTGGCACATTCCTTGGTGCCAAACCTGGAGCCTTTCGTCCGCCTCTGACGCTCATCAACATGGTCTACAGGGCTGCAAGGTTCGATGGAACACTCTGTTAATCTTAACTTCGTTTCCACCACCCACGGAACCCTCACACCCTGCTGTGACCTCGAGCTCTTTTCCCTCAGAATGGGTTAAAACCTGTTCCATTCCCTTACAGGCACTAGCCTTCTCTTTGGCCTCAAACGGCACCGCCGCTATATCTACAGATATCAGACCCGCAGCACTCTCTTCGGCCCTAAACGGCACCGCTGCTGAAACGCACCGTTCGTGCGGTACAATCTGCAATTTCTGACCTGTAGCCCCTCCTCTTCGGCCTTAATCGGCACCGCCGCTACGTCGCACCGTTCGTGCACTTCATCTACAGATGTCTGACCTGTAGCCTTCGCTTCGGTCTCAAATGGCACCGCCGCTACATCGCACCGTTCGTGCGCTACATCTATGGATTGACCACTCTGCTGCAATGCCACCAATTCACAATTAAGCCTTCTATCTCTATCTCTTCATCTAATTCCTGCATCTTTTTATATGTTCTTCATGCCTGCGCTCAGCTTCCATTCCTCCTGGCGCCATCTTTCCTTTCTTTGCGCCCTTTGTACTACTTCCTCCTCCTGGTCCAATAAGTACATATTCCCGAAGTGCTCGATTTCCTCATTGTCACTATTGCTTTCGAGAATCACTTCGCGGAGTTTAGAAGCAGGCATATCATCATTAAAATCTAGCTCCAGATCCCAACACAGGTTTCAGCAGGTCCTCTCTTGTCAATCTCGTAAGATCCATGGCCATGGCGATCTACTTTGCTTTGGCTCAGCTGTGACAAAACACAAACCCACCAGCGTTTCAATTCTGGGTCTAGAGAAATTGAAGCCTGGCAAATCTCACAGCGGAGACCACAAGCTTAAGCACCCAAGTAGCACTACGTGGCCAACATCCCTCTCTACTTTTTCTTGTTAATTTTTCACTCCTGCTTTTTACAACATCCTAAAATTTAAATCCGCAACGTACCCTTAGAAATTTTGAAACATTACCACTTGTTCCTATTGAATCATCTAAGCTTTCCTTCTTTAGCGTACTTGCTCAGGTAATCATCCAGTGCTGCCTTGTGCTGAGATAACAACCACAGTGGCCAGGCAGTTGTGGTTATATCTATCTTTTAACGAATCTAGGCTAAAAGACTCGATATATCTCAAGCACAAAGCCAGGCACTCACCCCATTACGTGCGGTGGTGGTACGCTGCTTTCGATCCCGCCGGTTCCAGGGCTTTCGGCTGGCCTCCGGTACATGTCGCTCTCCGTCGCAGACTCGTATCCCACCGCTGCCAACCAGTTGTTGCGACCGGGTTTCCAGACACCGGGGTCCGGGATGAAGTTGTCGAGGCAGGAGGAAGAGAGACTTGAAGAGGGTTTATTTTACAATATATACATTGCGAACTCCCTACACACGGTGAGCCCTCAAACGTGGCAGGCCTCTACATGACTCCTAACATAGCGCTCCATGGTGCTTGGTTCTACATGGTTCTGCTCGGTTCTGCTCTGTTCTGCCTGGTTCTCTTCTCGAAAAAAAGCACAAACCGAATGAGCCGTGGGGGCTCATTATAAAGGGTCTGTCCTCCCAGATCCCTAGATCGGGGACCGCCGCGTACAGAGGCACCGTCCAACCACGGATCACACATTACCCGCGAGCGGTGACGAGCACGCGCACGGTCCACGTGAACGTTCAAAATTGAAGCGTGGCATCACTGCACGGCCATGTGGCACAAACAGTGGCTCCTCCTCGTCAAGGGGTGTCGCTGGCGAGGGGTCTGTGAAGTTGATGACTGCATCATCGAAAGGGCCGCCGTTAAACAAGCTTCAAATGGTCGCCGAACGACTCGTTTCAATTAGCGGACGATTTCCCGCGCCGCCGCCCGCCGCGTCATCTTCCAAAGAAGAAGCTGCACTTGTGGTCTCCCGAACTGCTCACGGTGTCGTGGCGGCAGACGCCGCACCCTCCGCCAGGGGGGAACAATACATGGCGGAACACAGGCCGCCAACCCCGTTTGGACGACTAAAAAGGACACATCAAAAGGAACGCGATCCATTGTGTCAGCCTGGCGCCGGTCCTAACAGTAGGCAGCACGGCGGTCGTTCGGGTTTACTTGTTTGAAGATTAAAGGAGCGCGCTCCCTCTTCAGCTCC
>WOVY01008687.1:0-11316 GCA_013436015.1 Rhipicephalus annulatus | reverse complement strand
TTCAGGCCGCCGATTGCGCCCACTGTCAGGCAGCATGTCCCAGACCGAGCCTACCGGTGCTGATGTCATCAACCACGCACCGACGCAAGCTGCCCCTCCTATTTACGTACACGGACATCAGCGGTAACCCCCGCTCTTCGCTGGTCGTCGTGGAGAAGACGTAAAGACTGGCTCGACGACTACGACCGCGTAAGTGTCGCTAATCGGTGGGACGAGGCCGCCAAACTGCGTTACGTCTCTTTTTATCTGACCGGAGTCGCAAAGACATGGTATTTTAACCACGTCATTGACTTACCCGACTGGGCTACCTTCCAGCAGCAGCTGCGACACGTTTTTGGACCCCCGGACATTCGAGCCGCCGTCGCGAAGAGGACACTTGATACTCGCCGACAACATCCCGGTGAATCGTACACTTCCTACATCGAGAATGTCCTCGCACTGTGCCGACGTGTCATTCAGTCCATGCCAGAATCGGACAAAGTGCGCCAAATACTGAAAGGCAATGGGCCTGTTGCCTTTAATGCACTTGCTCTGCGAAACCCAGCTACCATCACTGAAGTCGTGACGACATGCCAGCGCCTTGATGCGCTGGACTCCGTTCGCCTTCAACCGGACATTGGCGACCACCACTCCACGTCAGATGGCCATCTGCGTGACCTCATCCGGGAAATTATACGCGAAGAATTGCGGTCCATGGGCTTCACACCTCCTACACCACGACTTACACAGCCTTCGGGAATGCCCTTACGTGACATCATCAGGGAGGAACTTACATCCCTGACTGGCTCTGCGCCCGTACAGCCACCTGCTTCTCACCATGTCTCCACATACCCTCAAGTTGCTGCCGTGCCTCTCAGCGACGCCCACGCGACATTGCCACGTCCATCCTACGCGTCAAATGATGCCGCTCCCCCGGTGAACTCCCATTCCGTGCCCCCTGACCCTCCGGCCCACCTGACCGTGCTATCTACAGGTGCCCCGAATACCTCCTATTCCCCACCGTGGCGCTCGTCTCGCCCTGTCTGCTACTACTGTGGCTATCCCGGCCACATATCTCGCTTCTGCCGAAAGCGCCAGCAAGATAAGCGTTGTAACGACGTGCGTGAACGGGATTTGTACGCCGGGGCGTCTTATCAAGGTCGGCGTTATTCGTCTCTGCCGCACTGTTCTCCATCTCCTCCTGCATCGACTGCACCACGAAACAGCCGAAACACGAGACCCCGCTCGCCTTCGCCCTTCCGCCGTTCCACTTCTCCCCTTCGGCCCGCCTCATTCACTTCTGATATTCATTCGGAAAACTAAGTGATGCAGTTTGTGGAGGAAAAACTGCATTCGGAATTATAACTGAAATTCCTCCATCGGGCCCGTGTAACATGGTTTCTGTGGAAGTGGAAGGAGTGTGAGTCGATGCTTTGTTGGACACAGGTGCGACAATGTCTGTGATACGTGCTGATTTGTGTGAACATTTAAGGAAAGTAATGACGCCTTACGATGGCCCCACGTTAGTTGCTGCCCAGGGGAACGTCATTCGCCCTTCCGCGTTTTGTACTGTGCGTGTTTTCATCGACGGCATCCGCCATCATGTCCAGTTTGCTGTACTGTCCCGCTGCTCTCACAAACAGCGTTTAAATGAGGAAAAACCTCACAATATATATATATATATATATATATATATATATATATATATATATATATATGACACTACGATGAATGGGGGACGTGGTCTGGCTCATACCCCATGTTTATTCTATCTCTGACTTCTTCGTTCTCGACCTCTACCAACCATCACTTCATGCGTTACAGGATTCCCCCTCCCCCCGAAAGAATGCTCGCGTTACATATTACAATACATGATGAACAAGCAAACGTAGAACACAAAAAAATGTCTAAGTGGGCTGTAGTTCCACATAACATTGAAGTTCAGTAAGATCGCACAGACTTCACAGGAGAGGGCAGCAATCCAGGGTTATCAAGTACGGCTCTGGTGGGCGAAGCTGGCTGCTACGCTCTGGACGACATAAGCATGCTTTGGGCATGAAAACCGACGGAAACGCAGCCAGCGTTCTTTCGAGGAATGAACGAGGCTGGAATGCTTTGCAAAATCGACAGTTTTGTTTGCATCGCATTTTCGTAGTGAGTGACACAAATGCGGTGCATGCAGTTTGCATGCCCATTGATCGTGGCTCATTGGGCGCTGCTTGTGTTCCTGCGGATCACAAGCGGTTGCCTTGTGGCTTTTGGGGAGTTTTTATGGTGATGACGCAGATGTTCAGACCGAAGGCGTAATCGTGAACGCTGGTGCGGAAAAGTTCCTTGGCTTTTCTTTCTGCGAAGATAGCTCAGATGGGGCATCAGTCTTTTCTTTAGTGTATCTTGATTATGACACTCTTCAGACCGCAAGTATCCTTGCGATGTAGTTTTAGTTGTTTGTTGCCGATGTGGGTGTGGGGCGTTTTAGCTGTTGTGGTTCCTCTTGTTGCTTTTGTTGGCATTGCTGATGTTGCACAGTCTGACGAGGCGGACTTCCTTTGGAATCATAAGCCCGCTTTTCTTTGTAGGTTGACGTGACCAGTAAATAGTTGATACTTGTTAGGGGCGTCGCGATTTGTGTCAGGCAATGAAGATAGTGCGCCAGAATTGGCAGACAAATCTGCTCAGGCTCTTGCAACGCCATTCTTGATGGATGTTTTCTGGCACACGGCAGTGCTTGATAGTTGATCCTTCCGAGCCTCCTGCGTGGGTTGGGCTCTCAGGTGGCTGGGAATTCGACGGTGACGCTGCGAGAGGCTTGGTTTGGTGAGATTTTACTTGGGGCTGTTTCTCTGTGTCCGCAACTTTGGAGGTAAGCTGTTCTGACGCATGAATGTGGACGGTTGGCCCTGGACTTGGCTGAGTATATTCGCAGTTCCGAAGCTCTATCCTGACCGTAGTGGGCGTGTGAGACGCGAGGTGGGCGTTGTGAGCGACGAAATAGCGAAGTGATGTAAAACCAGGATTTTCACTCTTCGAGTAGTCATGACGTTGTTCGGTATTTTATTCATGCGTCAGCTGGTCTACCATGAGCAAGGCGTCCTTATAAGGCAAGTGGTGAGCGTTAGGAGCGCTTGAAGAACCACGTGATGAAAACCCAGGTGGTGGACCACGTATGCCAGACGAAAAGTGAACGCCATCAGGTGGTTGGGCAACGTCCGAGGTCATATGCTGAAGCGATGACTTCGCAAATGCCGACTTTCGTGCAGAAGGGAGGCGCGCTTGATGGCTGCGTTTTTCCCAAAATACGCGTTGTCGTCTGCTACTGAACTCGTGTGCCACTTCGTCTTTGTCAGAGGTCGAATCTTGTTGTGCGTTCGAATGGTTGAAGACTGCCTGTAAAATTGACGACTGAGTGCAGTTGTCTGTGGATGGTGGGTTACAAGCAAGTCTTCGTCGTAGTCGTCATCGTATTTTTTAAACCAAACGATCATGCCTTGTTTTATCTTTTGCCAAGACTCATCGTTTCGAATATGTGGGTGAGGTAAAATTTAAATGCCTCACCGGTGACGTAGTCGCTGAAGTTCATAACCATTTCCCGTTCCGACCAAGATGCAGCGGCAGCGTGGAACTCGAACAGGTCGAACCAGTCTTGTACGGGTCCATCATCCGCTGCTCCGGTGTACTTGGGGATGGGAAGGTCGGTCGATGATTCTGTCATGGTGCTGGTCGCTATGTGCGGCCAGGAGATGATTCCGTAATCGATGTATGGTCAGGACGTCTTGTGTAGAACTCCGTCGATGATGAGACACTGATGAAGTGGCTGGGAGGTCTTCATCCTGTCGGCTTGTGTGACGCTACAATGAATGGGGGACGTGGTCTGGCTCATACCCCATGTTTATTCTATCTCTGACCTCTTCGTTCTAGACCTCTACCAACCATCACTTCATGCGTTACATATATATATATAGACACAGGAACAGGAATCAGGCGCCATATGCATCGAAAATACAGAAAAGCAAGTGATCGACACGTGATGGACGAACAACACTGCGAATAACAATACCAGGAGGAAAAATATTGTGTTTGACAAGGTACCCCGCGTCGCGACACAATAAGATATACCGATAAGTGAACAGGGTACACATGAAAACAATTGGCGCTCTGATTGTTATATAAAAACTGAGCAACATAAATTCGCGAGAAAAAAAAGAGAACATGTTTTCAATTAGCATGAATGTCAAAAGCAACAAGTTTTAAAATAGGAATATTGAATTAATTACACCCAGAAACCATGATATGATTATGACGAACGCCGTAGTAGAGGGTTCAGGAAGGTTTGACCGTCTGCTGCTCTGAAACGCCCATAAACATAGCATAGTACAGGGACCTCAATCATTTCACCTCTCTCGCAGTGGAACCACCGTGGCCCTCCGATTCATCGAAGGCACATTTATACCCGAATAGAAGAATGCTGTGATTATATATCCTACGTAGCACTGTACATCAGACCAGCAAGCTGAACCCTCTTTTAGGGGGCGAAGCTCCGTAAAGCGGCACCCGTTCGTCCCTCGTAGTAGTAGTAGTCGTCGTAGTGTGTAACCAGTCTCACATTTTGACCTCCATGGTGGTCAAAATGTAACGTCCATTTTGACTTCCATGGTTTTGACCTCCATGGTGACCTCCATTTTGACCTCCATGGTGGGCGATTTCTTCTGTGCATTGTTGAACAACAAAAAATTCTCAGCGTGCACTTGAACTAAAAGCCGAATTTTCCTGTCTCTCATTCCCCCTTAGCAGCCATTGGCATGTACACAGAGCACTATCTGACAACAAAGGGTTGCTACGTTATATTCGCTAGGCGTAACATCCTTGGTTTAGGAAGGTTTAGCGAGCGTTGGGCCGCAGTGTTATGAATACAGTGAACTAGTATATACCATGAACTCGAAGTGGTTAAAGGTGGGAAGTAGACACGATGCGCAAGCCGTAAGAAAGTGTGCGTGTGCCTTTTCTCGTTCAGTCCTTGGAATGTCCGCTGGATGGCGGTACTTCTATATGAGGAATATAAGATGAAAAGATGCGAGATGGTGGTACTTGGAGTGTTGAATAGGTGGACGAACAGACACACAGAGAGATGCATGGACGGACGCATGGATGGCTGCACGGACGGATGGACGCACGGACGGACGCAGGAGCGGATGCTTGGACGAACGCAAGGACGGATGCACGAACAGACGCACGCACGGACGGGCGGATGGAAACATGGGTGGCCACACAAACGCACGCATAGACGGACGGAAGAACGAATGGATGGACAGATGCTTCGCCCCACTCTCCATCATTCACTCCGTGGGTATGCTCCCATTTTTTTGTTAAGGCGACTACCATTTTGGATCTATATTCTTCGTGGTCACGGTGGGAGTGAAAAACAGTTATTTTATGGCCGATATACTGCAACCTGCAATTAAAACACCCAAGCAAATAAGTGGCCTAAATCTCTTCACAATTGAAATGAAGGTTGTAATCATGCATGTGTACTTACACGAACAACTGTAAACGCCCTGCAGGAAATTCTTGAATTAACATGTAGTAGCACCAGCTTACATTGCAGCTTTTAAAGGCTTCCGAATATGCACCACGCGAGTGGTCATACGGACAATTTGTTTTCCCAAGTGTCGCGTTCAGTCCTTTAAAGAATGTGTTATCCGAAATCCGCTCAGTATAAACACGAAACTATTTGAAATTGCAGCAGCTCCCGTTAAAGGGAACCACTTGTATATTCCAAGCAGCTGGTGCAAACAATTAAAATATCGAGGGCGTTGACGCGGGCATTCATCGTGGCGCTACCCAGAAGAGAAACCTGAAGAGGAGCAGGGCACGCAGTGGTGGACCGGTGTTTACTACTATAACTTTCAGTCGATGCTAATGGGCAATGAGAAACCGAAGACACAGAGACCCGCCATCCAATTTCGTTATTGTGCACACTGCGAATTCGACTTGTTCAACAATGCACAACAGGAATTCCCCACCGGTACTACCAAGAGGTCAATATTCAGAATATTGCCATCATATTTCTACATGCATGTATATTGATATTCTAAGGGGCTACGCGTGTGTGTGCCTCACGAGGAAGACGAAGGGTTCTCTCCGCTCGACCGCTGGTGAACCGGTTACAAGTTTCTTACGAAAATGTAAAAGAATGGATAGCTAAAATAAGTAACTTACGTTGTTTTTATATATATTTTTTTCGTTTTTGTGTGTTTATTATGTTTTCTATTCAAGGTTTTTTGTTTAGAAATTTAACACCTTTTTTATTACCTATATTACCTAACTATTTCAACCCTCTCTTTCAAGAAGAGAATTATTTAAAAGCAAGGCACCGTCCCATTCATGGCCTATCCCCCTAGGTGGATTGCGCCAAGGTGTTGAGGAACCAACCAACCAACGGTCACACCATTCCCACTGGTTTTGAATACATCTAATTCCTGCCTCCTCGATACGACGTCTCTTCCTTTCCGTAACATATTTGGTGGAGGTGGAAAGTTCCCCGTCTTCACCACGAAGCTTCGCTGTGGCCGCACCATTCAGTCTCCATCCATGGCTACCAATTTCAACCCGTCAGCGTCTCCATCTGTAGCTCCAACCACTACATACTTGACGATGCCCACCTCCCGTGATCCCGGTACATTTCCCGCTTAACCTGGGCTTGGCGTTGACTACTGGCTCCGTATGTACGAGCTTGTTAGCCGGACACACCGATAGGACCCTACCATGATGCTTGCCAACGTAATACTTTACTTGGATGGCACCCCACGTGTCTGGTTCGACGCCCATGAGACCAAGCTCACCAGCTGGAATACCTTCAAGGAGAGACTACGCAACATCTTTGGGCACCCGTCCGGTCACCAAATGGAAGCGCGAAAAGAACTCGCCAATCGTGTGCAGTCCTCAACTGAGTCGAATGTCTCGTACATACAGGACGTGCTAGCGTTGTGCCAAAAAGTGGACGAGCAATTGACAGAGAGTGACAAGGTGGGCCACATAAACAAGGGCATCGTGGACGACGCCTTCAACTTGCTCGTGTACAACAACGTCACGACCGTAGATATGATTATCAAGGAAGCCGCTGCTCCGAAATGGCCAAAATCCGCCGCGTTCTACCTCAATTTACGTGGCTACCAAACACGGCTTTTACATCAACCTGCACCGATCTTGGTGCCGCACCACCCATGCAGGACAGCGTGACACGAATAGTTCGACAGGAGCTTGAGACGTCAAGTCCGGCACCGTTTCCTCCACATTCGCTCGACCATGGCGCCACACAAACGCCTCTGGCAGTCTCCGTTTTTCAAGCCACCGTGAGGCAGGAAATTGCAAAGCTCGGTTTTCCTGTGGTCTGCCATGTCTCCCGATTCATCTCAGACTAATGACAACAAATGTACCACGCCATGAGTCATTTTTTCTTCCGCGATTCCGCCGTCGGACGGTATAGAGAACTGCAGACAATAAACCGCACTTGGACGCCCTCTAACTGGAGCACGTTTTCTTCTTCTCGCTTATACGAGGATTCCCGTCGGTATTCGCCCAGTCGTGTGTACCCTTCATCCGACGTCCCTAACCGCGCTCCACCGCTTGTTCACCGTCACCTCAACGCCACCGTTCCCCATTGCCGCAACCACGCCGCTATTCGTCGCCGGTCATCTATGGATCCTCTCAGACGGAAAACTAAACCATGCAAATCCGGGAGGTAGTGCTGCATGAATTGCGACTGCTCCAAATCCTCCGTTGACGCTCCCCACTAATACAACCTTGATTGAGGTGTATGTGTACGGTATTTTTTTGACGCCGTTAGTTGATACCGGAGCTCAAGTGTCCATAATGAGTGCTCACCTGTGCCGCCTACTCAAAAAAGTTTTCACGTCTGCAGCGAATAAAGCCCTCCGTGGAGCTGATGGTGGAACTTCGGGCCATCCCTGGAATGTGCACCGCTTGTGTTAGCATTGCCGGCCGCCATGTCCTTGTTTTATTTATGGTGCTTGAAAATTGCCCTCACGTTCTAATCTTCAGCATGGACTTCCCATCGAGGCATTCTGCCTATATCGATTGTGCCGCCAGAACTCTCTGCCTAGAACTTCCTCTTCTCCCGAATTCTCACCCTGAACTCCCGGACAGCCTGTGCACCACTGACTTCTTCCGGATACCGCCTAAAGCTCTCTCATTCGTTGAAATGGCAACACCTTCTCTCGTGCTTGATGGTGATTATATCGTGACGCCGATTACTGATGTTCTCCTGGTGCGTGACATTACTGTTCCACACTCCATCGTAACCATGGCCTCTAACCGAACATATTTACCTGTCATCAATTTCGGTATCATCAAACAAGTGCCACCCCAACGAATTTCAGTGGCCATGCTAAAACCCTTATTGAACAACCGCGTCACCTGTTTTATGGCAGACGTATGTCCCGATCCCCCCTATCACCCGCAAGATGCCACTTGCCTCGATGCGACCTCACGCTCCATGATCGCCCGGACCTCAAACCTGAGAAGTCAGCCGCGCTATGCCACCTTCTGGCTTCACACCGCGACATATTCGACATCGACAGCCGTCTTCTCGGCCACACTTTATTCGTCAAGCACCGCGTTAACTCAGCTGATTCTCGTTCCATTCATCGGCGACCGTACCATGTGCCTGCCACCGAGCTGGTTGTCTCCGCTCGATTGCTGGTGAACCAGTCATGCCATTGCCGCTGGTTTTGAATACATCTAATCCCCAGCCTCGTCGAAACGGCGTCTCTTCTTTTCGTAACAATATATTTAGATTGTGGCCAGTGAACAGTTTTCCAGCTCGAGCAGTCCGTTTTTTCAACCAGCTCGGTAACAGACACTACCTGCGTCGGATTCGCAAGGCGAGAGAGGAGATTGAACTCCAGACTGAACTCGACCGTTAGATGCTCCGCATCTTAATCAAGCAATCTACCCGCTTAGTGTACCTCTGTGCCGAAAAATTGCACGTTATTTACGGCTCATGTAGGCGGCGAGTTCTCTGCATCATGCCTGATCGCGCTAGGGGAAGCTCAAATCTTCCACCTTACCTTGGTTTTTCTGACAAGTGGTGTTGTAGACCAGTGCCTTGTAGACAGGAACTTCATTTAGACCTCATTTTGATAGGCGGCATCAACTTGAAAGCATTTCGTTGAACAATCAGCAAAAGCGTCAGGCCAAGTTTAAAAGCGCCAAGTATCTTGATCACTTTCATTAAATATTCGGTAACTATGCAAAGTACGCTTCTTCTTTGATGAAAGTAGGCGGGAAAAAGCACGCGAAATTCGGCCAATTTTTGCGCCAACGCACGCGTCATTGAAATGGTAGTGACACGACTAGCTGCAAGGTAGAAGTTGCACTGGCGGGTTCTTATGCAGAGTCATTGAGAGCCCCTCGCAGCCACATTCACCGCTCCAGGTGCTGCCCCTGGCATGGCCAAGCTTGGTACAATTTCCGACATATGAATAAGATGTTTTTGAGGTACCGTGTTACTGGTATACTGTTGCCCGAGTCACTCACGTCTAGCACACTTAATTGTCTTTGATAAGTCGTGAAAGACAATATGAAGGTAAAAATATGGTCTAATACACATCGCTGTTTTAGGGGACAAGCTCCTAAAGGACGTGCGTTTTGCCCATTCCTTGTATGTACGTGCGTGACCGCCTGTAGCTTACACCTTCGCAACCTGCCTACTACTTTGTTCTTGCAAACATCCCACTACGCCTCATCACCGATCCACAACTTGACCACCGTAAAGAAAATACCGTTGAGAAGTAGCCGTTATGAAATGCAAGATGGTCGTGTACTTGTATCCAGCGCATGTTAATGACATGCATTATCTCACTGTGGCCATCTCTTGTTAGTACGTGACAGCCTTTGCGAACTGCGCACTACTTCGTCCTGGAAACATCCCACCACATCCCATCAATGATCCACGACTTCACTGTGTATAAAGCCCCGCCGCGGTGGTCTAGTGGCTAAGGTACTCGGCTGCTGACCCGCATGTCGCGGGTTCATATCCCGGCTGCGGCGGCTGCATTTCCGATGGAGGCGGAAATGTCGAGGCCCGTGTGCTCAGATTTGGGTGCACGTTAAAGACCCCAGGTGGTCAAAATTTCCGGAGCCCTCCACTACGGCGTCTCTCATAATCATTGGTGGTTTTGGGACGTTAAACCCTACAATTCAATCACTTCACTGTGTATAAAGCCGTTATAATGAATGGGGAACAGAAGCTACGTTTATTACTACTTACGAATAATACAATTTCTTGCATAATTAAATACTGTGTTTGTCACGTCTTTGATTATGTAAAGGGTGATATTCAGAAATGGTTCAGAGTTTAGCAACAAAAGCCCCAGCACTTCGCCTCACTCATCATCATTCATTCTTGCATATGTTGTGATTTTCTCATTTTTGCACAGCACGAAACCAGACGATAAACCCAACAGGAAAGAGGTGTACAGTGGACCCAAGAGGAACCATGCAGGGCTTATAGCTCGGTGGTATTTTGGCTACAACCATACCATTTCCGAACCAATTAATTATGGGAGCTGCGATCGAATAGAAACAACTTTTCTAAGAAAGAAGCATGTCAAGAAAGATGAATAAGGAATCTGAAATCTACCGTTACCAGTGTATCGCGCAGGAGGGCGCTTGTTGGCCTCTCAGGCGGCATCTATCAGAAGACGTCGCTGTACCAGAAAGAGCGCTAGAAAAGTCTCTCTCTGGTCCACTGTTTCGACACTGATGAACACTCTGCGAAATAAAACAGTGTTACGTATACCAGAATGCAGAATTTGGTACACAGCGCGAGAGACAAAGGCCTTGCGCATGCGCTTTATTGCAACTGCACTTTGTTACGTACGCAACGCCTTTACGGACACTATGGCGCCGCACTAAAACTCACTTGTAAGCGTCAAACACTTAAATAACATATTTTACTAAATATGAAGAAATGCCTTGCGCCAAACCGACACATTACTATTACATAAAAATCTAATAAAATGTTCGGAGCGCCAGTCTATCATCAGAAGGGCTGTAGCATGACACAAACACACAGCCCTATATACTGGCCTTAGCCCAACATCGCTATCTTCTGTTGTCGTTTGACGACGCTGGCACAAACAGAGGAGACACTTGGCACACGTTGCACAAGTCGTTGTCATTAGAGAACCGGGGGCTGATTTCGCCCTCTCAGTTTCCATCTAGCACCCGGAACCAGCTCGTGATGACTACCGTGGTTGTACTCTCACCTAATCGTAACAGTGAGTAAGAATCTTTGGTATACTTTGACATGAATAA
>WOVY01008686.1:0-10310 GCA_013436015.1 Rhipicephalus annulatus | reverse complement strand
TAGCTTTGAGAGCACCACTCTTAAAAAAAGATGAAGACATCTATTGCATGGTATAGTGTCGAGAGCAACCAGCTGTTCAGAAAGATCGGAAGGATATTAAGTCAAATGCGTGATCAAGACCGCAGAAGACAGGCTAGTGGGTAACTTGCACGCACTGGCTACAGCTTGTGCACAGCTTTCAACTGTCATCTTGTCAGTTGTCCTTTGGTGGTTTACGTCTGTGCCGAAAAAAGAATTGATCCTTCATTTTCACCAACAAAGAAAGGCTCTAGCACATCGCTAGCCTTTAATTAAGGTTATGCGCGTGTTTATTAGAGTCAAGCCAGAGCACAGAGGAGGCGCTGGTGACGCCTGCTACGAGTTATGATGATTGTTTTAGGTACAGCTTCTTCCCCAGAGCGATTCAGCAGTGGAATTCATTACCAGATTCGGTTGTGAAAATCGAATCGCTTACTGACTTTTTAGAAGCAATAAAACATATAGTGCACTCTGATACCATGCGCTAAGATTGTGAATATCTGTGAATTACGTGCTTGGTAACTAGGCTATGATATTTATTATGCGTTTATTATGCGCAAAATATGATGTGTATTTCGGCAGTGATGCTCTCTTTTCTTATTTTTCACTAACTTCTCTGATGAAACTATATGCTTAGCCATTAAGATATATTTGTTGTATGTGCTCTGAAATGTTGTGTTCCGGTAGTGAAGGTTCTTTTTCTTATGTTTCTCTTATGTACATTTCTGTTTTATATGAGTCGACTCCACTCCTGTATTAGCCCGCAAAGGGCTGACAGTATCAATAAACGAAATGAAATGAAATGAGTTACTCGGATCGGTGGTGGCAGCGGCTTCGTACGCAAAAAACCCGGCACTTGCGAATGTAAAAAAAAAGTGTTACTCTCGAATGCTACTTTTACGTACATTCGCTTGCTTCCAATGTTGCTAAGTTTTAAAGGTATTTAGAAAAATACAGCCTTATTACCACGATGTGTGTGTAGCGTTAATATATCGTGACGTGTATCACATTGAGTAATCAAATTTTGTGGCCTACCCGGAGCCACCACGACGGCTTTTTTGTAGATTCAATGTACCATAGAACGCTTTCGTACTAGGCTTCCTAGAATACAAACGTTCCAGAACTTAACTTTGGTGAGTGGCAATTCACTCTCGCTCAGAAACGGGACGGTTTTATGCTCTCCCATAGTAGAGTACCAAGTACTCTAAATTGTTAACTACTTTTTCTATACACATTGATGGTGCACGGAGGGGATGCGGCCCCATGAAATTTGAGGATGACGGGATGGCGCTTTGTTCTCACATAGTAGAGTACTAAGTACTTTAGATGATTAAGCAACTTTTTGTTAAACACAGTGTTTCTATGTTGAGCCAGGCACAACTAACGGCTCTTTCTATAGTTAGGTGCGTTTCGGACAAATCATTCATGTCATGTTCTAAATGCAGGAATCTTCGTCGATGTCACATAATGTTGAGACAGTCGGATCGAGCTCTGTCATAGTAAATCAGCCTGCACTTGGCTTCATTGACCGAAAGTACAGACATATTCTCTATGACAGCAGTTTCGAATGGAAAGTTTTTCGCTCTTCCATAATTTTAGTTTTTCGCTCTTCCATAAAAGGGAGGTATAAAAAGACATGCTGCGTCAAAGCTGTGCCCCAAGAGCGCATTGAGAAGTAAGGGTGACACAAATGCAGTAGTGGCATTACTAAATCGAAACGGCCATATTTTCGGGGAGAGTGAATAAAGATTCGCGTTACACTTGAAAAAAAAAAGAGGCTCAGACTTGCGAAAGCAAATAATTTTTTATAATGTTTTACTAAAGTGGAATGTGTACTTTGAAACGTGTTGCTATCACCTGCGGCACTTTATCATCGTCGAAAGCCTTGGGACTGTTACACCTTGCCGAAAGGCTGCCATAATGCCGGGGAACAACAATGACATCAGACAACTACAGCGAAACGATGGGTAGAAGACGTCAGTCCAGGGAGCGTGGCCCGTATCTGAAGTGAGGCAAACGTCCGCATTCTAGGAGCCTCCTTGCAACGAACGCTACGCGGAACGACGCTGAGTGGCGACTCCCACCAGAGTGGAGCTCAGCTGCGCGAAACGAAGGGGAGAAAGAGACGCTGTGCGGTCCCCGGAGGTTCGCGCTTAATGAGCACGTTCCGACTAGAAGGGCGTTTCAGGGGTGTACCACGTGCGATAGAGCCGAGAGTTTGAGCACTCCGCTCAGCCGATAGATTTCGGCAATCAACTGTACCCGAAGAACAGGAAGTTTAGTCACTTCTCACAGGAAGAGTCAAGTGCGAGAAACGCCGTCATTAGTCAAGGGCTAAGCGCAATCTCTGTCACAACTGTTCTCCGGTGGGTTGCAGAAACGTCTTTGGGCAACAACAGAAAGCGATCTCGGGCAAGGAAGAAAACGGGGTTTTTCACCCCGTCTATGTTCGTTCGTAAAAGGCACGGGCCGTGTTGGCGTGAGCAATTTGGTGACTAGAAAACGGGCGATAATATTAGAAGTTTTGGTCGTATCCACTCAAACTGCGGTATTATAACATTGCGGGAGACCTCTGGTGAGTGAAGCTGTTCCTACAGAGCCGTGTCACAATCTAACTCTCTTGCGTGAACAAGTTCTGCATTGGTTCAGTAGCTGTTTGCTTTGAGTTTGAGAGCCCCCAATTCTTCTTCAATTCTCAACATTATTCACACTTATGCGTGGTTCATACTTGAAAAACTCCTGACAGCGAAATTTTCGCTTGCGACTTTTGTAGCGCAATCTTGCCAAAGTCTGATCGCAAAAGCTACTACTTATTATAAATTATGCTAGTGTCACAATTTCTGAATAATTTAGCGTCACCTATATATTTATCTGCATCAAATTGATAGAAAGTAGCGATTCCACAGCGGGAGAGCGCCTGAGACTACGTGCGGTCAAGCTTTGGTAGCATTGAGAGCGCGGTTTCGAAATCGGGCCCGAACGTGCTATAGAATCAAACGATGTGGGTGCGTCGGTAAGAGTTTATCATGTACAAAGTGTGTTCTTTAAAGAAACAAGAGAGCCCCGCCGCGGTGGTCTAGTGGCTAAGGTACTCGGCTGCTGACCCGCAGGGCGCGGGTTCGAATCCCAGCTGCGGCGGCTGCATTTCCGATGGAGGCGGAAATGTTGTAGGCCCGTGTGCTCAGATTTGGGTGCGCGTTAAAGAACCCCAGGTGGTCTAATTTTCCGGAGCCCTCCACTACGGCGTCTCTCATAATCATATAGTCGTTTTGGGACGTCAAACCCCACATATCAATCAAAGAAACAAGAGAGTATTAAGAAGCCGTCGTGGCGTAAATAGCCACAAACAACGTAGAGAACACACCCGGCATCTCAACAAAAATTGTGCAAAACAATAGCCCTCGTAGGGCGCCCGTCATGGTATTCGCAATAGCCACAGCCTATAAGTGGCGCACCATGCAATCCAAGATGGCTGCGGAAGGATGATCAACCCGTGAACTCGCATAAGGAAAGATAGGACGCACGGACGTACTCCCCGTGCCGCTTTCACCGGATGAACTCTTGATCATCAAATGATTGTATATTGAACAAGAGTAGTTTCCCAACCAACAGGAAGTGCTGAATGTTCGCTATACCTCATTTCTCGCCGCAGTGCAAAAGATGGCGGTGTCAGCTGATCAACATTGTATCAACGATGCTCTGCGTAATCCTGTGCGTGCTACATAAAACTGCACGAACCAGAATTCACGTATGAACAAAGCGGCATTCCGAGATCATTCATGCCGAGCCTGTCTGGTGGATTTGCCGCAGTAGTAAGCCACTAGCAAATAGCGCACCATCGCGGCTGCACAGGAACACATGTTTAACGTAACGATGGTTTGCAAACACCTTACGTTGTTTTACTTGCGCTGTAAGCATCACGTAGCTGTTTATTCAAATGAACACAAGTATTTAACTTTCCATTAAGTAGCACTTCCGTCACGGCCATGATCAGACTCTAACAGAGCGCCATTCCCTGCACTTGGATGTTGCAGGTTTCATCAGCGCGATCGAAACAAGGATATCAAAACGAATACACGCGTTCTCTTTTCGCAACGTCGAAATTGCGAACATTGGTCAACAACAACGTCGTTCGGACGTCCCCAATGAAGTGCAGGAGAAGTTAGCGTGGACTGTTGCCGTAACTGCTTATTTCATTCCTCCAACCATTTCGCTTCGCTGGACGAGCTCGAGCATGTTGGCGTTATATCCACTGTAATTGGGATGCAATTAATGCACAAGAAAAACTATGTCTTTTTTAGCTCGCTGAAGGATATTATACAATAAACGAAATCAAAGTAACTGACGATCGTGAAAAAATATTAACGCATGAAGGGACGTGAAGTGCAACTTACGATCAGCTGGCGAGCTAGCAGCTGATCGTTCATTGTCGCTGTTACTCTCAGCACGTTGACAACCATCTACGTCAGTGAAAAATGCTCGACTTCAAGACGGTTTCCTTGAACATCACTACTGAAAGTAATCTTAGGAATTCTCTCCGCCAGACGACTTAGCACCAACAACGCGTGATTCACCGCGCACAACACCCACATGGTGTCACTGACCACGTTTATCTTCAAGTGCGGAGATAATTTTGCTCCGATACCCTGCCACAAAGAAATATCTTGCAGTGTGCTGCCATCTATCAACGAACGTAAAAAAAACGGCACAGCGTAGGCCAAAGTTTGGAAGCACAAACCCCGAGCCTGCGCTACTTTCCGCGTACAATGAAGGTTGTGGGTTTCATGCGCTACAAAAACATTGGCGAAAGTTATACACACGTAAAACAAGGCGAGTTTTAACTGAAATGGTCAGACGTTAACATTTGACTATCCAAAGTGGCTGCAGAAAATCTCGCGAAGCTGATATTTGTACTCGGCGGGCTATGTTCGAAAGCACGAGTTGCCACGTATATTCACGACAAACTTAGCGTCTCGCAAGAACGAATCAGATTTATCGTGTCATGGACGTTCCGGCATATTCACTGATGCGCGAAACAAAAAAAAAGTGGGTTGTGTTCGTTTTGCGCTAACGCGTTAACACTGCGGCTAACACCACCGAACAAGGCAGTATTGAGAGCATCTGCCTACTGATCATCCATGAGAAGACGCACCTGAATTCCGCTAGGCGGCGCGACGGCCTACGAACATTGCAAATTGTGTGTGTTCTGCAAATATTCTGCGACATCGAAAATAAAAAAAAATATATTCGCACTTCTTGTGTAACGTTCCAAAGGGTCTCTCTTTACATCATGCTGCTGGTGGTGTAGTGGTGCGCTGGAAACTCAGATGACCATACACGCTTATTTCCAAACCAAATAAATATAGCATACTCCTCTGATAATCGGTCAGCAGTACCTACGTACAATTAACAACAAAAGAAATCAACATACGATCGATTTTGGTTGCAGGTGTCCTGCGGATAAAGGAATGTAGGTTTAGTTTGGCTACCTGGGGATTGAAGTGTACGTTAAATCTGGACCTGAGAAAGTCCTAAGCGCAAAATATGTTTTATGAGTAAGTCGGAGTGTGTTTCAATATTTTTGCCAATTTATGCATTTATACATAGGTACACGGCCTGAATAACTTAGGTCTACATTGATAATGCGTCTGCCACAATCATTGTGTGACCTGCGGGTCAGTACTAGCCGAACACCCTAATTGCTATACCGCCGCTGTGGGTGCTGAAGCATTTCAGATATCTTGAAAAATACATCAGCAAACTTCTTCTGGAAACATCGCGATGTGTCCTAGACCGGTGTCACATGGTGAGCTTTGATTGTGATCGGGCCTTATCGTGATTTACTTCTTATCGTGATTGGCTCCTACACGCCTTTTTATAGTATAGGGAGACAATCACAGAAAATAAACGCGCTCCCGATCAGGCATACTCGTGATACTCAGTGCAGTGTGTAGCACCGTTGCTAGACACCAACATCGTAAGAATGTGTTGCCATTATTTGTAAATGTGCCTATGAACTCGAGAAAATAAACTAGGCTCTCTCTAAATAATCATTCGAAAATAGAAATACATAGCGCTGTGACTGGTATACGAAAACGATTATTAATCAAAGTTGTCATCATGACGTCTGACTCGGAAAGAGCTTACGGAACAGCGAACTAAATGGCATAGTGGTCCTACAGACCCACTATACCAGATAGTTAGGAGCTCATTAAATTAATAAATACCTTCTGATTCTACAGCCAGAATACAAAGTGTATATACTTCACCGCACCCCTTCAAATTATCACGAGCTCCAGGCTTCCCAAAACGCTTTGTCTCTCAACAGTCACGCAACAAGACCGATCAAGGGTCACGCAAAAAAAGAGACGAGCATTCACGATACTCCGATTCACTGAGGACAGCTATGCACCCATTGCGAATCACCGAAAAAGTGGAACGATGAATATCCGGACGTGTGCTGAGCCAGCACGCATACCAGACACCCATTTTCTGAGTGCGGGGCAAAACCGATACGTAATGCGAGTTAATGAGGTGAAAGAATGCTGCGACAAGCGCTGTCTTTAGCAGTCCCGTTCGCCCGCTTAAAGGGGTAAAATGTGACCCGTTGGGGACACGGCGTAAGCAAACCTTCATCAGGCGTGCCACAGTAATGGAAAGAAAGAAACAAAATGTAGGTAAACAAAAAAGAAACGGTTGAATCAGATTTCCTTGCCGTCCTGTGTGTCCGAAAAATAAGAAAATGAACGAAAAAGGAGGAAACAGGAAAATAACAGGTTCACTTTGTGCGATGAGAATCAGTGCGGTCTCCCTGCCAAGATGCAGTTACGGCTGCTTTCCTCTTCTCTCGCTAAGTGAATCAAAAAGCAATCAGCGATGCTCAGCCCAAGAGCGCAGCTAAGTTGCTCTGTTTTTGCGTGATCCGAAAAGCTACAAAATAAACAAAGCTTGAAATACATGACAAAATGGACGCCTGATTTCGTTCTCGTCATAGGCAAGTGAAGGCACTTAGGAGAAGGGTGGCATAGAAATTTATGAGTTTTAGAAGTTGGTCGGAAACTTTTTATGAGCTGTCGAGACATCAGCTGATGCCTGTTACATTACTGGACGCCTTTAAAGTCTTCCTGTATATATTATATCTCAAGTGTTTCAAGTTTTCCGGATTTCGTTCGGTGGTCGTTTCTTTTCTCTTTCTTGACTCAAACTGCTTCAATTGCGTATAATTGATACGTGGGGTTTAACGTCCCAAAACCACCATATGATTTTGAGAGACGCCGTAGTGGAGAGCTCCAGAAATTTTGACCACCTGGGTTTCTTTAACGTGCACACAAATCTAAGCACGCGTACACATTCCTATGAACGATCCCATCGCGGCTTCACAAGAACTAGTTCGTGATCTCGACAATGAATAGCCCATCGCAAGACCCGGCGTCGATATATTCAGATTAGGCACTGAAGCACCAACCGTGTACACGCGCGCTCCATTTGTTGCTCGCGTGATTCCGAGCGGCCAAGCACTTCGTTCCCGTCACACCAATCTACATACCTGCCTCGCCTCGACATGGCTAACGTCTTGTCTTCTATTCATCTAGCATACGCATGCATGGTTGCATCACCGCAAGCAGAGTTAACCCCACGCACACCCCACCGTAATATACGGCAGGGCGCCATTGGCGATGACAATCATGGACGTTCATTTCGCGAAAAGCATTGTCTGCTGTGATACATATCTGTGACAGATGACACACGTCGCCAGCAGTTTTCGTTCAAACGCTGGCGGCATGCGGAGAAGAGCCGAATGTCAAGGGACAAGCTTTTGTTTATGTCCTTCTAGGCCTGTCTCGAAATTGCGTATCTGGCACTTTCGCGTAGCTACATATAGTACACTCTCAGTGTTTCCATTGTTTCAGTATTTAACCACAGGCGCAATAGCTGTTTGCCACATACGACTAAGAAACATTTAATATTACAACAAAGTTTTGAGCGTATCTTGCAGGGCATGAATGCTGTGTGTGTGTGTTCGAGCGTGCGTGCGTGCGTGCGTGTGTGCGTGCGTGTGCGTGTGTGTGTGTGCGTGCGCCTGTGTGTGTGTGTGTGTGTGTGTGTGTGTGTGTGTGTGTGTGTGTGTGTGTGTGTGTGCAAGCGCACGTTTCAGTAATATGGTCTTGTTAAACCAAATTTCTAAAGGCCAACTGGTCCCAATTATGGCCGCTACCAAAGTGCGTAAATGCTTCGAAGACCCTTGCAATCACTCCATGAATACACCAAGTGGAATGTTGTGCCTTTATTTTATATATTGTCGAGATGACATCCTACAGCACAGCGTAGATGTCACGAGCGTGGCGAATGGAGGAGAACTCATGGCCGCAAATGATTGTGGCAGGACTTGCAAAAAAATATTGTAATATTATTTGAAGTCTTACGTCCGAAAACCAAGATATGATTATGAGAGACGTCGTATTGGAGTGTTTCGGAAATTTTGACCTTCCGGTGTTCATAAACGTTCATTGACATTGAACAGTACACGAACCTCTACCATTTCGCCTCTACCAAATTGTAACCGCCTCGGCTGTGATCGAACCCACAATCTTTAGATCCGCAGCCGAGAGACGTACGTATCAAAAGATCGATCGAACCGGACGTTCAAAGAGAAATGAAGAATAGTGATCGATAGAATATTAATGAACTGGTCATGCAAACAAGAGTAACTTAGTTGTGGATAGACCAGCGTAGGTTTCTTTCACTACATTTCGTCAAACAGCTGATGCGTGCACATTGACTGAATCCTCGTTCGTTTGCAATGCGTTTTTTTTTCTCTCCGGGAACCGTTATGAGGAAGGGAAGATACGTAAGCTGTAATTCGAAAGAGATGCAACTAGAGGTTTATTAGCACTCGTTAATAAATGCCAAAGCAGCTCTTAGACTAGACCGTGTAACGCTGTCGCCTGCTTCCGTAAGAACCCCTTCCCACAGGCGTTGGAGCAATACCAAGTAGGTCAGGTCACATCTGCGCGTTGACGTCACTCTATTCTTCACCCGCAGCAGCTACCAGCCCTTCCACCCTCTCGCAACACACTTCTTTCTCACTTCACCCTCTTCACCCCCAGCAACGCTCGACCGCACGCTGAGGCGGAAACACTGGACCAAATTAGTTTTCCGTTATCAGCAGCTGTACGGACGCGCCTGCAATTGCAAATGGCTAGGAGGCTGCGTCCGTGTGGGTGCTGCGGATGCGTGCCTAAATATGTGTACTCTTTCAGTTCGTTATCTGCGATGAAGCTTACACAAAACCTAACCTCTCTTTCACGTCTTTGCGTTTCAAACAAACGTTTAAACGAGTTAACGCTACACCGAGTTTCCCATCAAACCGTTCTTCCCGCCCCCGTGTCGACGCCCGTGAACACCGGGTCAACGCAGTGCGCACCACTCCTGCTTCGCATCCCATCAGGGTTTCCTTTTAGAAGACGGCTCATAATTTTTAAATGCGAAGCAATTTCTTAGCGAACTTCGGCGACTTTGTGCATATCTATCTATCTAGCCGCCTATGACTTTTAGCTTTCCTGGCCGTTTCATCTGTCGCAATTTTTTTTGTTTTTTCTCTCTCTCTTTGCAACATTTCTTTTTAACGTCTTTCAATTCCCCTCACCCCTTCCCCCGCACAAAGTAGCCAGCCGATCTAAGACCTTTCTAACCTCCCTGTCTTTCCGCTTAAACTTTCTTCTTCCTGGCCGTTTTCGATAAAGGTATCGATACTAAACTGGGTATTGCATAACAGGACTGCATGAACAACACATTTGATTAGTCATAACATGAAAATCATGTCATGTATGTCATGAATGCCATGATTTACATTTCATGGTTCCGCTGCTCTTGCGGTGGTTCCGTTCACATGGCATGTTGCAAAACTGGTATGGTACGACATGATTGCATGGCAAACAGAAGCGAGAGATCGTAACATGAAAAACATGACATGTGTGTCATGTAACAACATGACTACATGCCACGCTTATGATGCGGTCGTGGCCGTTTCGCTAGCGTCACATATACCAAATTCAGTATTACAGGACGTGAATAAATGACGATGGTATGATACTGGTGCAAACATGAAAATCATGACATGCGTGTCATGTAACAACATGATTACATGCCACACTGATAATGCGCTCGCTGTCGTTTCGCTAGCTTCACATATGCCAAATTTGGTTATTACGTGATGCCAATGGATGGCAAAGGTATGTGACTGGTGCAAACCTAATAATCAAGGAATGCATGCCATGTGACACATTGACTAC
>WOVY01008685.1:0-20273 GCA_013436015.1 Rhipicephalus annulatus | reverse complement strand
TAATACATGTTGCTTAAACGGTTTCACCCTGAATATTCCAAGTGATTCGTACTCGCCCAGCATGCTTCATCGGGGAACCGAGAAATTCAACGGGTATGAGCTGAGAGAGGAGAAGAGGAGGAAGGACGTGAACTGGTGCAGATACCAACGCCATTATTACCCAACCATCAGCCCTGCTAATAAACACCCTTCGACTTTAGCCGTAACAATATGTTACCAGACAGCGTATTCATGTGCGTAAAAAGACATGCTTATATATACTTGTGCATCGAGTATGAAAATGTAAATTCGCGAAATACGCATTTCTATTCACAGGCACATTATTTTTATGTGTGCATATATTAATATATATTGATGCGTACAAACTTTCTGTTTTTGTTGCTGATCTATTGTTATCGCGTATTGCTTTTTTATTATTATATTGTGCTTATTCTTTATCTGAATTTTGTTGCTGTCATTTGTAAAGGGGGCATGACCTCTGTCAAGCTGCAATAGCTTTTAGTCCAGTCCACGCTCTTTCAAGTGGGAAAAGGAATAAAATTGAATAATTGATTGATTGAGTGTGCAACTAATTGTTTAATTATTCTTCTACAAGACAGATTCAGTACTTGCCTAAAATTAATTAATTGCTCAGTACGAAAGGCCTGCACAGTTTCTTTTTTGGTGTATTTGTTGGTTTTAAGGAAGCCTGCAGGAATGTGCACACCGAGATTCAAGCCATTCGAAGAAGCATGTGGTGTGTGACACCACTTTTTAGTTTGCGTCCAATGCCGTGACTCAAAAGTTTACCTTGGTAAACTCGCCCGTTGATGATAGTAACGTGATTTTTGATTTTTTATATTTAATATTAGTGAAAGCGGTACTTGTTTGTTTGCATTTTAGAATACAGTTGTGCAAATTGGTGCACGTCTTTTGTCACAATAAAGCACAAGAACTGCAAAAAGGCCAATTTAACAAAAATAAATAACCATAATTAGCCTTGGTTAAAAGACACGTAAACAACACAGATTGCAAAGACGAGACAACAACTTGCCTCCACTAGCCTTTTTACAAGTGCTATTTTTTTTCTAGTGACCTATTTATTCATAAAACACGTGAAATGTCAGCTTCGAAGCGTTGAATCAGTAAGGATTTCGCGCTTTGAACTACCTTCTGCTAGCTCTTCTCGCGCAGTCTCGAATACAAAAAAAGCTGCAATAGACAAAAAACAAACAAACAAACAAAGTGAAATCAGTTTATCGCGCACAATAGTCGTGTGAAACGAGGCAGAATGGGCGTTCGACTGCATGACAAAACAAGGTAAGTGACAATTCACAACAAATATCTCTTCTATATCAACCGATGCACAACTTATTTCATCATGTCGTGAAGGAAACCATCACCTGGCGTCACAAATTCTGCCGGAAAGACCTCAGATGCTGGGAGAGAATCATGTACTTGTTCTTCGTATTTTCACAGGTTATTAAAGGGCCCTTTAGAGGATGCCTATGTTGAGTGCGTACCTTTCTGTTATTCCTAAAATTGCTTAAATAATTTTTACCCTCTATTTCCAGGCGGTGGGCTTGACATGAAAGAGAAAGGTGAGGAAATGTTTTGAGGTTATTAAACCATTGCGTGAAAATAGTGAAAGTATAGCAGCAATTGTAATCTATAATGGTTGGTATGCTACTGCCGTAAAACCTAGTCTTTTGCTACAAACGTTAAAAACATAATTTTAGCAGGTAGAAGACGTCAACGTAGCATCTTTACAAGACGTGGCCTATTGCAAATCCTTTCATTCTGTGAGTAGCATGACAGGAAAGAGCCGCTAAAAGAAGGCTTCGCCAGTTTGCCAGCTCTCAAAAATATAACACAGGAGGACACGCCGCGTTCTTGTGGTTACAAAAAAGAAAAGGGGGGGGGGGTTGGTGGTGCTTTATAGAAGCCTTGTTACCTTCGAGTCTCTAACGCGGACTTGAATGGCGATCAATTTGTGTGACAGCGAAAGCTGTCATGAGATAACAACATGGGTCGCGTCAACAGTAATTGTCCGCCGCCAGTGGCGGTGTCAGTAACCACTCACGCACGAAATAAAAAAAAAATCGAATAAGTACAAACGCCGAGGACACAATAGAATTCTAACCCCACTCCCCTGCATACGAACTCCGTCTTCCGCCACAGAGCCCCCCGCATGGGCGTCTGCGCAAGCAGGCGTTGGATGTATATTCTGTAGCGACACCACGGACCTGAGCTAACGGGAAGTTTCGACCTCTCCCACGCCTAGACGGGCGTGGCTGAGCAGTGTCTGAGGGAAAGGGAATACTGGGGGTTGAGCTGACGCCGGGTGATTGCACCTTTAAGGCCCCCTGCAGAGGCAACACACCCCTTTGGCCCCGGCTTCACGTAGACGGCACCCCTGGGCTGACCCACGCAGAAAAAAACGGCAGTCGCCTTTTTATATCTCTCTATTCCTACATCATCGTTTTTATCTTTCACTTTTATTTGTCTTGTATTCTTCTCTTTTCTGGTTACTTCCAAATTTCCCGGTGGCAAGGGTTAGCCTTGTGTTGTTTCTCAACCTTGCTTGGTTATATTCAGTTATAGCGGTGATGTATGGATGGCGTCTTCAAGTGTTGCACCTTGTAGAGTCCCCTTGTTGGGCTTCGGTGGTGGGTGGCCACCATCGCCTCTGAACTTAGAAACTCTTATGGCAAACCTTTTTCCGCTCTATCTGATCGCCGCCAAAAAACGTGGCGCATCGACGAACTGTTCACTTTGGCGCAGTACAAAGAGTCCTTACCCAAGTACCACGCCATCCACAGTCAACACGAAACGAAAACTGTCCGTACAATTTCACCATTTCTCGTATGTAAGTGTCACACATAAGCATTGGTTCAGGTTATAAGGTATCAAAGATGGGAACCGGTGATATTATGCTCGAAGTTCGAGACAAGAGCCAGTATGACAAGCTCTCGAAACTCGTGATGTTTGGCAATATACCAGTATCGGTAGGCGCACATAGGTCAATGAACACAGTGCGTGGGGTCATATTTGGCTATGACCTCCTCCAACTATCTGAAAACAAATTGCTCGAAGGCTGGCCAGATAAAAATGTAGTAAAGGTTCTATGCTGGTCTCACAGCTCGCATTTGACGGGTCAAAGCGTCCGCTATCCAGCCAGTTAACAGTCGAACACTTGTGAACATTTAAACAAAAGTAACTTTAATTAACAGGAATTGGGGTCAAATTTTAACAAATATTCACAAGCACTCAGTAAGTCCCCGTAAAAAAGCGGTGCTGTTGGTCGGGCTAGTAGGGTGAGTCTGCCCACCACCTGGCATTTCTTCTTCCGTCGACGACCATTGCTTTCACTCTCTCCGCGAGCCGACAGAAAGATGACCAATGACGCTCTGAAGGTCGTTTGCGGCGCCAGTTTAAAGTGGCCATAACAAAAGAAAAAGGGGTTTCAGGACGTGGAAGTAGCCCTATTCGGTTGCTTAAGCGTCCCCCCCCACTTCCGTTGGCGGCACTTGAAAGGCAAACACGGCTCCTGGCCGCTCTCTTCGAGAGGGAACGGCACACTCCCCGTCTGGTGTCTGCTTGTTAGACGCCACTGTTGGTTGGTGGCATGGTCTGCTGGATTTTCTTCCGTACACACGTACTTCCACTGATAAGAACGTTTGCTGGCACGTATGCGCTGAACTCTGGAGCTACATGCACATAGAATCTTCGCGTTTCATTCTGTATGTATCCCAGAACTACCTTGCTGTCTGCGTAAAATGTGACAGAACTCGGCTGGAAGTCTAACTCCCGTAGTATGGCATCGGCCATTTCTGCAGCAAGGACCGCTGAACACAACTCCAGCCATGAGATTGTGTGGTCTGGTTTCGGCGCGAGTTTCGCCTTTCCCGTGGACAAATCCGACATGTTTGTTTCCCTGCTTGTCGATCACCCGTAGGTACGCTACCGCGGCGATGACACTCGTGGACGCATCTGAGAACACGTGAATTTCTCTAGTGGTGGCTTCAGAAGTTGGGTGCGGTACATAAGTTCTCCTCACACGTAGGCAATGAAGTGCTTGTAGAAAATTCTTCCATTCATCCCAACTTTGTTTTTTTGCATCCGAAAGTGGCGTGTCCCAGTCATAACCTTCCGTCACGAGGTCATGGAGCAGGTGCTTTCCCTGAACCGTTACAGGTGCCACGTACCCCAGTGGGTCAAACAGACTATTGACGGTCGACAGCACCCCTCGCCTTGTATAGGCCTGGTCTTGAAGAGGAGCTCTGAAGACGAAGATGTCGTTGTCTACATCCCAAAGTAGACCGAGGCTTCTTTGCATATTTGATGCGTCTTTGTTCAAGTCAAGACTTTTCAGCCCCTGCGCACGGTCTTGTGGAGAAAATGCATTCAGCACATTCTGCCCATTTGACGCAATCTTGTGCAGCCTTATGTTAGCTGTAGAAAGCATTTTTAGGGGCGAAGCTCCTTAAAGCGGCACCCGCTCGTCCCTCGTCATAGTGCGTAACCAGTCTTACGTTTCGACCTGCAAGGGTGTGCCGGTGGGAGATTTCTCCTGTGCGTTGTTGAACAATGAAAAGTTAGCAGTGTGCCCGTTAACTAAAAACCGAATTCTCCTGTCTCTCATTCCCCAATAAGCAGCCATTGGCATGTACATTGAGCACTATCTGACAAGAAAGGGTTGCTACGTTATACTCGCTGGGCGCAACCTCCTTGGTTTTAGAAAGGTTTAGCGAGCGTTGAGTCGCAGTGACATGAGTACAGTGAACTAGTATATACCATGAACTCGAGTAGGTAAAAGGTGGGAAGTAGACCGAAAGCGCAAGCCGTAAGAAAGTGTGCGTGTGCCACCTCTCGTTTAGTCCTTGGAATGTCCACAGGATGGCGGTGCTTCTATATGCGGAATATATGATGAAAAGATGTGAGATGGTTGTACTTGGAGTGTTGACTAGATGGACGAACGGACACACCGACAGATGCATGGATGGACGCACGAATGGCTGCACGGACGGATGGACGCATGGACGGACGATGGGCGGATGCATGGACGAACGCAGGGATGGAGCATGGATGGACGTGCGGACGCACGAACAGCCGCACGCATGGCCGGGTGGATGGACGCACGGATGGTCGCACAGACGGACGCATGGACGGATGGAAGCAAGAACGAATGGACCGGCGGATGCTTCACCCCACTCTTCATCATTCACCCCATGGATATGCTGGCATTTTTTTGCGTTCTCTGCAACTGACTGACGGCGTCTTCCTCACACGAAAGAGACTGGAGTGCATAATAGACGTAGAAGTCTCGCTCGACGAACCTCCTTGCATCTTCACCGAATTGTTGAGCAGCCTCTTGAGCAGTTTGCCGAAGCCCATATGTTGCCACCGCGGGTGAGGGACTGTTGCCGAAAACGTGCACCTTCATTCGACACTCCATGATTTCTCGGGAGATATCATAGTCCTTAAAGCAGAGGAACCTTAGGTAGTTCTGATGATCTTCATGAACGACGAAATTGTAAAACATCTGCTGAATGTCGGCAGTTATCGCCACTGAATCCTGCCGGAAAGCGTACCAGTATTCCCACAAGATTGTTTGTCAGGTAGGGTCCAATGAGAAGGACACCATTCAGAGACACTCCTTCGTGCCTAGCGCTGGAGTCAAACACCACGTGGATTCGATCGGGTTTTTGAGGATGGTGAACGCCGAATATGAGTCAATTTTAAAAGGTGGAGCTTCCTCTGCATGACCCCTGAAGAACAGTTCTTTCATGAAGTGCACGAAGCGCTCTTTTGTCTCAGGGTTTTTTCGCAACGTGAGTCGCAGTGAGTAGAGGCAAGAGAGAGCCTGTTCTCGGTTATTCGGAAGCCGTCTTCTTTGTGAGCGGAAAGGTAGAGGGGCAACGCAGTTGTTTGACCTGTCTTTGTATAATTCCCTATCCATAATATTGAGGAAGGCTCTATCTTCTATAGACAGGGAACGCTCGTTGTCTTCTCACGTTGTCTCGAGCAGGTTAGGTGCCAAGGTGTCATCTGATGCTGTTATTGATGAGAAATCATTCTTGACCTGATGCCTATCCGCAGTGTAGAAAACCGGCACTTCCATCATCATAAAATGTTTTGTACATGGGGTGAAAAGAGATGGTTTTCCGTTGCGCAGAATGTGTGTTTTTAACACATTTATGGTGCCTGTTTTACGCGTACGACCCAGGCAGACGTTTCCGACAATGACCCATCCGAGATCAAGCCTTTGTGCAATAAGGAGCGTCAAGCGGCTCGTTAAGGGTCTGGTGAACTTTTTGGACTCTGAGAACGTCTCGACTGAGGAGGAGCAGCATTCTTGCCTCTCCGAGAGGTGGGATGTGAGAGGCAATGGCCTTCAAGTGCGGGTAGTTTCGTGCTGCGTCTGGCGTTGGAACTTCTTCCCCGTTGTCCGGAATCTCATCGCACTCAAGAAAAAGCACTGAACTTGTCTAGAAGTTCTGGCTGAACCAACGAACGATTACTCTGTTCATCGAGTATCTGGTATGCTCTTAATATCTTGTCAGGCTGAGATTGATGAGTCACATTCACGAGGCAGATTTTAGCGCACGATCTGTAGTTGTCGTTCACGTTTGCCACCTCGGTACGCGTAGATGTGACTCTCATCCAAATTCTGAGCAGAGCTGTTATCTCGTTCAATAGGCTTCGGCGACTCTGAGCAGGTAATTGAGGGGTGAAGCGCTGTCGCATGATTACCGCTGCTGTATATGTAGCATTTTACGATCGCCTTTCATTGCCACTGCGTGGGGTTTTGAGGATAAACAACATCGTAGACATATTCCGTGAGCTTTAAGAAAGGTCATGCGCTCTTCCACTGTTTTTTCACGGAAAACGCGACACCTTGCAAGAGGATGAGGCTTTTGTGATGCGGGCACCATTTTTCGAAGCTCTTCGATTCAAAGCTGCTTTGGAGTGGTTTCCTGAACCTGCTCTAAGGCGTGATATACGTTTGTTTTCCTTGCTGACACAGATGACTTGTGCAGCGGGGTCCTGGGTGGTCGTTTCTTCTTTTCGCTGTGTGATTGGAGGCGAGACATATTGTGGTTGCAGAATAAAGCTGGGATTGTTCCTCATGCTTGCCTGGTCTTGAACGAACTTTGAAAAAACCGCAAAGGGTGGGAACGCAGTGTTCTTCTGTTTTTTGTATTTAGTCTCCACTGACATCCAATTTTCTTAAAGTCCAGATGGTAACTTGGAAACAATTTTTTTTTATTCCTCTTGCGCTATCGAAATAGTTAAGACCGGCGAGGTAGGGATCAGACTTGGCAGCTTTCGAGTTTCAGCAACAGGTCTCCGAGCTTTTGCAATTTGGCATTGTCCCGGTACGATATTCTTGGGAATTCCTCCAACCTCCTCAGCAGCGCATCCTCAATTGCCTCAGGGCGTCCGAAGGTGTCGTCAAGCCGTTTACACACGATGTTTAAGCCCTTCGAGAAGTCATCCACATGGACAGATTTCAACCTTCGAACTTGATGCGATGACTCAGGACCAAGTCATTTGATTAGAAGGCTGAGCTCTTCCTGCGCAGAAAGGTCTACATCTCTGATGACGCCTTTGAAAGATGACTTCCAAGCTCGAAAGTTCTCAGGTCGATCATGAAGCTTCGTAAGTCCTGTGGAGACAAGGTCCTTGCGGCACAGGCATTTAAGGACGCCGGCAAGCTCTGAGCTGGAACTGTTAGGTGCTGGCATGTACGCAGGCGGCTGATGGTAGTCACGCAAGTTCGTGAGGTGGTTGGTTTCTTCGGTATGCTCCAAGCTCTGGCTTCTCGAATGAACAAGAGGCGCCCGAAGGGACGCAAGCTCGGCATAACGTATGACGGCTTGCTCAGTGATGTAGCTCGAAACCCGTAGTGTCCGGTCTAAAGGTGGGTGTGGGCGCACACACTTCCCGCCATACTTTTCCACAGCTGCCTCGAGTGCATTGCCTGCGCGTCTGCAGCAGCTGCCTCTTTTTCATGTTGTAATACCTTAAGGGCGGGTCTCAATTCTTGCCTTCTCTAAGCGCATTGCGGCCTCTTCACGACCAAACTGAGCTCTTGCTTTGACGGCCTATGCTTGCGCATGGGCCTGTACAGCAGCTAGGCTAATCGTGGAGGAGCCCGACCGTCGTGATCACGAGGGAAGCTCTTGAGTGAGCCAATAGAGAGAACTGCGACGCTGTATCATGTGCCTTGTCGCGTTCTTGTGGCGTAACCTCTCGTAAATTTTCGCTCATGATCGCCTCTTGGTCTTCATCGATTGCCTGTCGGAGCTGTAATTCGTGCCTGGCTTTAGACGTCTTCGCCTTCTCGAGAAAGGCTGAGTATCTTGCGGTAGCGTGCTCGTAGCACTCGTAACTTGCACGAAGCTGCGTTTTTGCGCCGGTAAACTGTCCTCCCTTAGCGCGTGACAGTGCCTGAAGAGCGCTCTCCACGTTTTTCTAAACAGAATCAAGTTTATGGCAGTGCTTTTCGCGGCTAGTTTGATACAATTCTTTAGCACTCGTCGATAGGGCTGTTTTTCTTTGCGGCCGAATGTTTGATGCAGAAGCTTCATCTTGTGGTGTGACATTTGGACACTCATGGCGTCAGCTCGTCCTGGTCCATTCTTGCTTGCACGTTTTGTCTCGGAGTGAACGTATGTGAAACAAATGGTGCTAAGCTCCGCGTTGAGCGTAGAGAGATGAAATGAGCCCACTTGTTTCTGCCCTTCTACTGTCAGCTGCTCAACTCCTTGGCGATGAAATCCTCGCAATGGGCGTGTGTCTGGGTTCCACCGGAAGTCTTGACGTGGCGACGTATCCCATTGCCGGCGGACGTTGAGTTGGCGGTCGAAGGCAGTTGAAGAGCGTTTTCGCTAATGATAGTCTCGCAGCTCGCATTTGATGGGTCAAGCGTCCGCTATCCAGCCAGTTAACGGTCGAACACTTGTGAACATTTAAAGAAAAGTAACTTTAATTAACAGGAATTGGGGTCATATTTTAATAAATATTCACAAGCACTCAGTAAGTCCCCGTAAAAAGCGGTGCTGTTGCTCGGGCTGGTGGGGTGAGTCTGTCCGCCGCCTGGCATTTCTTCTTCCGTCGACGACCGGTGCTTTCACTTTCTCCGTGGTCTGACAGAGAAGATTACCAATGACGCTCTGAAGGTCGTTTGCTGCACCCGTTTAAAGTGGTCATAACAAACTAAAAAGGGGTTTTAAGGACGTGGAAGTAGCCCCCATTTGGGGCTTAAGCGTCCCCCCCCCCCACTTGCATTGGCGCCACTTGAAAGGCAAACACGGCTCCTGGCCGCTCTCTTCGAGAGGGGACGGTACAGGTTCAAAGAATAATGATGCGGCGAGACAATAACAGATCGAAACTAAGCACATCATCATTTTTCGGGACCAGCAACCTGCCTGAATCCATCAAAACCGGCTATCGTAATCTTTGTGTCCAACCATATATTCCCAATATTCGTCGTTTGCTCAAGTGTCAGCGCTTTGAACATGGGGTCACAAAGCTGCAGAAGGTGATCCCATGTGAAAAATGTGCATGCATAGTACACTGCCCTGACAAGTGCATCTCTTCCGCCTGTTGTGCAAACTGTGAGAGGACCACACTGCCTGCTCACGATCATGCCTGTCGTTTGAAAATATAAAAGGGAATAAGAGAACCGAAAATCAAACTGAACTCGTCCTTTCAAGAGGCACGGAGACTTTTTTTCACTCCCACAACCCGTCTTATCCTTCTTCTTCGCCGATGTGACGTGCCGGGGCGCGTGCCACGCCTTCCTGTGCCCGCAAGTGTCATACTGAGAGTGAATTACAGGACCACCTAAAGGCCCTGTAACCTAATATTACACTTTTAGGGGCGAAACTCCTTATAGCGGCACCTGTTCGTCCGCCGTAGCCGTAGTTGTAGTCGTTGTGTGTAACCAGTCTTACGCTTTGACCTCTAAGGTGGTGCCAGTGGGAAATTTCCCCTGTGCGTTGTTGAACTGAAAAAAAAATTCGCAGCGTGCGCGTTAACTAAAAGCCGAATTCTTCTGTCTCTCATTCCCTATTAGCAGCCATTGGCAAGTTTAAGAAGGAAACGTTAGTACAAGTAGAAATGCTAAAAGCGACTTCTGCTGTCTGTCATTCCCAGTAGCAGCCATTGTTTACCTCCAAGGTAGTGCCTGGTGAGATTTTTCCTTGTGTGATTAAACAATAAAAAGTTTTTGTTCAAAACGCTGTTGATTGATGAAATAAACCAACGAAAAATACCAGATATTTTCTAAAAGCAAAACGAAAAGACGTCAAATGTTTCTAAAGCAAAACAAAAAGATGACGCAAGCTGCTTAACGAAATACGCCAGGTGTTTTCTAAAGCAATGGTTTTATAATCAAAACCTTATCGATACAGGTTTGTAGTTGCCGATGCTCGTTGCCGTCGGTGTGTGCTCGTATGGATAAGGATGCCGAAAGGCGGGCGCGCAGGGCAGCGGCGGCGCGCGCTCGCCGACAGGACCCTGAAGTGAGAGCACGGGAGACAGAAGCGCGCCGGGAAGCTGCGCGAGGTCACCGCCAAGATCCTGCTGCACAGGAACAAGAAGCCACATCAGCAAGGCAGTGTCGGCAAGATCCCGCCGTACGTGAACAAGAAGCTGCAGCGGCACGTCCGCGTCGGCAAGATCATTCCGTACGGGAACGAGAGGCCACGTCAGCAAGGCAGCGTCGCGAAGGAGATCTTGAAAACGTCCGACAATCAGAAGCGGCGAGGAAGCGCGCATATCGCCAGGTGAATTAATGGAAGAAAATTTCACGGTATTATACTTCCAGGAGCATCGCCCAATCTCATCATCATTCATCTCGTGGATCTGCCGTCAATATTTTGTACACACAGCACAACACAACTTAAAAATGACAAATATACTACTATGGAACGTCAGAGGACGCCTGAGTAAGCTCGACTATGTCCAGAAACTTTTACACAAACCTACACCAAATGTGCTGTGTGTGCAAGAAACACACTTAAAATCGAAACAAACCAACTTCTTACGCAATTACACCATTTTTCGAAAGGACCGAGATCATTCGGTTGCGTCATCCAGTGGTGTTACCATTATAGTTACTATGCTTGTCAAATGCTTGCATTAGAGTTAATATGGTTGTTGCTATTATAGCCTGTACACATTTACTGCTTCGAACATTCTTCAGACAGTGGCTATTTGAGCTGTTATCTTCAACAAACTAGTGACAATTCGTTGTATCTTTATACTTTCGTATCACCAACTCAATAAACATGAATTCCTGCCTCTAATTGATGAACTTCCAGAGCCGTATCTTCTACTTAAAGAATTTGATGCGCGAGGTCGTCTAATCGAACAAAGCCTTCGTTTTTCTGTTGGATGTATCTTAAATCATAAAACATCAGCATATTAGAATATCGCTAACAACACATACTCGTCAACAGACCTCAGCATTTCATCTCCATCGTTGTTGTGCTCCTCAAATTGAGAGTTTATAAATAGTTCATGTGGAAGTGGTCATTTCCATATAGTTCTCAGTACTACAATTGCAAACGAATGTCCTCAGCAGGTTTCCAAGTGGCTCACTCAAAAAGCTCATTGGGAACAGCTTTAAAAATTTACTCTTTTAACCTGGAATGAGATCACTGAGTTAAGCGTAGACGCCGCTGTGGATTACTTCACTGCATTTTTGGTCGACGCTGGAACCAAGTGTATTCCCCAAACAAGTGTACTGTGTGGCAAACCACGTGTTCCAGTGCAATATTGGGTGTCGTGATGCGCGGAAAAAACAAAACAAGTCATGGAAGTTATTTGGAAACTCGACGACGTCCGAGAATCTTATAAACTTTAGGAATGTTAACTCCCAAGGTATACGAGGACGCGCCGACAAGGAAAAAAGGAAGTTGGCGTACGTTTTTATCAGGCATTATCTCATATACACAAGATGGCAAAGTATGGAACAGAGTGAGAAGAGTCGTAGGAAAACATACATATTCACCACTCCCTCTAGTAAACACATGAAGCGACAGCTTAGCAGACCAGGCAAAGTACCTGGGCGCACAGTTCGAGCAAGTTTCCAGCTCTTTACACTACTCTCCAGAGTTCCAATGCTGCAAGACAAGAGTGGGGAACCTAAAATAGACACGAATTGTAGTATATACGAGTTATATATTCAACCATTCTGCTTGGCTTAGCTACAGGAGACATTCCTTAATTGCTGCAGCAATTCCACCCCAGGGTCGTACCGTGTAGTCTTTGAAATGTTGATAAACCTACCTCCAGAAACTCAAAACACCTTACTACCCCTGTACAATCCATCTGGTTATGTGGCATCATACCTCCCTCTTGGAAAGAGGCCATCGTCATTCCCATATTGAAACAGGGCAAGGATTCATCCTGCGATACGAGCTACAGGCCCATCTTATAAACTAGTTGCCGTTGTAAACTGTTTCAAAAGAAGATAAAACACCGACTTGTGCACTCCCTCGAAACAAGCAGTCTACTTGATACTTACTAGTGCGGTTTTTGAGAACGTATAGGTTCACCATTGACAGCCTGGTACGTATTGAGGCACAGATCGGAGACGCTTTCATCCACAAACAATTCTTTCTCAATCTGTGTTCATAGATATCGAAAAAGCTTATGCCACGACATGGTGCTTTGGTATACTACGAGGCCTCTCAGATTTAGGTATACGAAGTAGAATGCTGAGAACAATGGAAACTGATCTCTTCGATTGGACGTTCCATGTTCGAGTAGGCTGTAAAGGGCTCGAGGTCCATGGCAGGCACGGTGGGTTTCTTTACGGTAGCTGCCTCTTCACCGTCGTCCACATAGCCGATGCTCACCAGTGAGTGGGCGCGTTCTTAGGCGATAGAAGGAATGTTATTTACGTGATGAGAAACATGAAATTGTACAGATATTCAGCGAATATTTACAAATGACTTTGGCTTTTAGAGCTCGTATTTTCCAGTACACGTCAGTCCGAAGGAGGTGGTTAGCATTGTTTCCGCGATTCAGGTGACGTAAAGTCGCAGGGGTCCCCCCACCAGAAAGGGTGCAGATGTAGGACTACTCGGCTGATGAGAAACACGGGTGCAAATGTCCAATGGATAACACGAGTGCACCGCACTAAGAGGCACCCGGCCCATGCCTTGAAGACTTCGCAGGACGATGAGGTAGAGTCCGGTAGAGAGTGGAAGTCGAGCTCCTCTGGGGAGAAGATGGTCACTGACACGAACGTCAGCAATGGTCTATAACTGCGTTCAGCTACAGTGTACCGGAACCTTCTCGTACACAGCTGTCCAGGTGCTCTATTCCTGAGAACGGCCACTGCGACGCCTTCCCACGCTTCCAACGGTCGGTGCTTTTGTGACAACCTCACGTGGGTGACAATAGACGAGTCTAGAGGTTGACTCCATGAGAATTGAAATAGTGGCGCCGTCGCACGCTGGAACCGTCGCACCTGGTTCAACAAAAGGGTTATTTCTCAAACCTTTCGTCGGTTTCGTTGTGACCCGACCACAGCCAACTCCCTGGAACACCTACATGACAGCAGCGTGCGTGGTGCTTCTGACCAGGCGTCGATGGGGTTGAAAGCATTCCAGAAGACCGACTTACGCACAATGGTGTCTGCTGAGACGAACTTCTGAACGGAACGTAACAGCACTACCACCACCCGGAAAATCTCGGCTGGCCAGTGCTCCCAACCACTGGGCACGTAGAGAATTGCTGATGACGAGGACGATGGCCTGACTTGGATCCTCCAGCTGCGAACTCCCAAACCACCTCATAGTGATCGCCATCAGCAAAAGAAGCAGCACAACACAATACTGAGCTGTAGTCAAGCGCAATGGACTCGTTTAAAACCCTCCAGGCTTGTCAACAAACACGAACAAATGAAAAAAAAAACGCTACACCAAGATTTTCACAGAATTCCATGCCGCCAAAGGTGCAACGCTCCTGGACGAAGACGTTAAAAAATGAAACGAACCACTTTCGTCACATAAAATCACAGTACATCCACGGAGGGAAGAATTATTGCTGGGGCGAATTATTCGTCAGTCCGTCCGTGCTTTCGTCCACTCATTCGTTCTTGCTTCCGTCTGTCCTTGCGTCCGTCCGTGTGTTCGTCCATCCGTGTGACCGTTGGTGCATCCGTGCGTCCTTCCATGCGTCTGTTCATGCGGTTGTTCTTCTATCTGTCCGTCCGTCCATCCATCCGTCCGCGCGTCCGTCTTTCTGTCTGTCTGTGCGTCCATCAGTTCGTCCATCTATCTGTATGTCCGTCTACATGTCCATACGTCTATCCAGTGAACACTCCAAGTACAGCCATCTCACATTTCTTCATCATGAATTCATCATATACAAGTGCCACCATCTAACCGACATTATAAGGACAACTCTTTCGTGTAAGTGCCACCGGTGGCTACATACACCATCCGAGGATGGACAGACATACACCCTAAGGAGCTTTGCGCCTAAAGTAAACTGGCCTTCCATTCCTTAAAACAGCTCTTTTGAGACGAGTCTACTCAGACCATCCGTGTTACTGTGCAATTTACTTTCTTTACAACGAACCTGGAAGTTAAGCTGGTGGTGGGTAAGGCTCTATCAGAGTAAGCGACCATTTTAGGGGCGAAGCTCCTAAAGGCGTGGGTCTGTCCATCCCTTGTATGTATGTATGTATGGTATGTATGTATGTATGTATGTATGTATGTATGTATGTATGTATGTATGTATGTATGTATGTATGTATGTATGTATGTATGTATGTATGTATGTATGTATGTATGTATGTATGTATGTATGTATGTATGAATGTATGTATGCATGTATGTATGTACGTATGTATGTATGTATGTATGTACGTATGTATGTACGTACGTACGTATGTATGTATGTATGTATGTATGTATGTATGTATGTATGTATGTATGTATGTATGTATGTATGTATGTATGTATGTATGTATGTATGTGACCGCCTATAGTTTTATATTTGCCAACTGCTCACTGTCCTTGCAAACATCCCATTACGGCGCATCACTGATCCACCACTTCACCAACCATAAAGCAAATACTGTTGAGAGGTAGCCAGTATGAAATGCAAGATTAGTATAAAGCAAACAACTTTGAGAAGTAGCCATTATGAAATGTGTGTACTTGCACCCAGGTGCGCTTAAACAACCATAGATTGCCAAACTGTGTCCATACCTTGTTTGTACGTGACCGCCTATAGTTCCACCTTTGCAAACTGCCCGCTACTTTGTCCGAAAACATCCCACTACGCCCCATTCCCGAGCCACCACTTCACCGACCAAAAATCCGTTATAATGAAGGTCGAACGAAAGTGACGTAGAGCTACCACTTACGAATAATAAATTTCTTCTATAAATATATACAGTGCTTTTCACGTCTTCGATGATGTAGTGGGCGATATTCGAGGACTGTTCACGGTTCATCAATGAAACCCTCCAATGCTTCGCCCCACTCATCATCATTCATTTCGTGCTTATGCTGTAATTTTTTGTGCGACATTTGATTGAGCCATGTCAGGAGTGGTCTATTTCAAACATGAACCTCACTCCGTACAAGTAACATGACAACTTTTGGGTTGCCCAAACCGAACAGGCACATTCTTTTTGGGAAGTGCTGTGGGCTTCCACTCGGACTGTTAGTTTGCGGCTGGCATATAAAATAGGATGCTCTTCTTGAGCATCGTCAACGTCGCTAAGTAAAATGCCCATGCCCCTGTCGCTGGTGTCGCACTGAACTATAATTTTTTTACCATAGTCTGGTGGACGTAGCCACATGTCGGGAAACGAGTAAGGCTTTCAAACCCTTAATTGCGGCTTTTTTGTCCTCATCCAAGTTTACGTTATTCGCTCCCCTTTTCTCAACGCCTCTGTTAGTGTACTTGCTCACTGCGAAAAATTGGGGAATTAATGCTGGTAGTAGCCCACAAGTCCCAGAAATGACCGAATATCGGTCTTAGTACGTGGCTGTGGGACCCGGCAATCGCGTCTGGTGGTGGTGGTGGTGGTGGTGGTGTTGCAGCAGGCGGGGTTAGCCTGGCCTGCATGGCCGGCAATTGTTTCGCCTGAGCATCTCCTGAATTTGGAAAATGTCACCACGTGTCAGACAGCCCAGTGTCTCCCAGGAAGACCAACAAAGTTCGTTGCACGTTCCTTCTAGTTGCCACGGGTCCTTCAGGAAAGATGATGTCATCAATTGTCCGGTGGCCTATGACAGCCTTTTCGGAAGGTGCGGATCATCGCTGCTCTTTGCGCATCAAACTGTGGGCAAAGCCAAATGAAATGTTCAATATCCCCGATGTCACTACAGAAGGCACAGAACGGGGAAGCGTATCTCCCAGTCTTGAATGACCAGGCCGGGGTGTATGCGGAGCCGGTTCTAATGCGGTACAACAGCGTCGCTTCTTCACGAGAAAGTCCATGAATTACACATGCTTGGTGTGGAAACTTGTAGATCGCCTTGAAATGATTGCGTATCACATCTTTGTTATTATGGTAAGCCTTGGGAGTTCTTACTTTTGGAAACGATGTACGTGCTTCGCATGCAAGGGCATCAGCCTTTTCATTGCCCTCAATGCCAACGTGAGATGGGATCCACTGGAACTTTATATTAAAACTTTTTCCTCTGTCACCCCAGTTTTTTCACACGATGGATACGCCATTCACCTTCCGAGAGCTAGATATGGCAATCGCGTCTGTATTTCGTTCAGCAGGTTGTCTCCGTTCCTGCCCAATAATATGACCTTAGTAAGTGACTTAAGAGCAGCCAAAATTGTATTTCGCAGCTTTCATTATGAAACCTGCTTCTCTCAACAGCTTAAATACCCATTTTAAGTGCTTAAGGTGATCCTCCCGGCTGTCGGAAAATATTGCGACATCATCAAGGTATGGGACTGAAAACTCTTGCAGTTCTTTCAGTACGATGTCCATTAACTTGGAGAAGCTGAAAGGCGCGTTTTTTAGCCCGAAGCTAAGAGCCAAAGACCTAAAGGTGCTTGAAGGTGAAATGAATGTGGTATATCGGCTGGCATTTCTGAAAGAGGAACCTGTCCGTATCCTCTGACGAGAACTAGCGTAGAAATATACTTCGCTGCGCTGACCTTTTCGATTCGCTCTTCAATATTTGGGATAGGGTACAATTGATTCCTAGTGATAGCATTCAAACTCCTGTAGTCTTCACAAGGACGAGGGTCTTTATTAGGGGCTTCACAAGTATTAGTGGAGACGTGTAGTCACTTTCAATGGGCTTTATTACCCCAAGCTCTAACACGCGCGGTAACTCAGCCTTCAAAATCTCTTTCTGTCTTGGAGACATTTGGTGTGGCTTGGATCTTACAGGTTCGGCCGATGTCAATGCTATGTCGTGAGTTATCAATTCTGTTGAACCCGGACGATGACTGAACATGTCGATGTACTGCTCCAGTAGTTCTTCTAGTTCCTCTACTAATTCAGGCTCAAGAGCTTTAGCGTTTATAAAAAAGCTACAACATTCTCCAGGCTAATTTCTGAGTCGGAAGTTCTCGTGCATTCATTGAGCTCCGATTGAATTTTTTCGGGCTCCTTAGAGTGAGGTTGACAACTCTCTGAAGTTCTACGTAAGGCTTCATCAGGCTACAATGGTAGATTTTCACCTCCTCCTTTCGACCTGGTACTTTCAGCAAGTAGTTTGTGTCAGAAGCCTATGCATCACTCTGGACGGGTCCGTCCCAAATGAACTTCCAATCTGTTTTTTTGCGACGGTTTTAATACCATTACTTGATCCCCGATGTTAAACGTTTTCAGTCTCGCATTCTTGTTGTAGTAACCAATGCTTGCCCGTCTTCTGAGCTCTCTCCATGTTCTTTTCTACCAGCTCTTGCGTCGTACTTAGCCGCTCTAGCCACTTCAGCACGTATTCAACCACAGTTTGACTCTCCCCTTTTTGTTCCCACATTTTTCTCAGCATTAGAAGTGGGGAACGCAGAGTCCTATCATACACTGACTCTACTGGCAACAACCCCGTGGTCTCATGAGAAACCGTACGCAAGGCAAACGAAGTAGCCGGAAGGCAGCTTTCCCAGTCTTTCTTATACTCATAACGGACAGCGCGCCACACCAGCTTCAGCACTGAATGCCACCTCTCGAAACTATTTGATTGAGGATGGTACACGAAACTATGTATCAGCTTTATCCGAACTTGTGCAGAAACGTTACAGCCAATGAGCTCTTAAAACTGACGCTTGATCGGCCTGTATTTCTGCCGGAAAACCGACTGTTGTGGAGACTGACAGAAGCGCGTTTACTATTTCTGTCAATGAGAGCTCTTTCAGAGTGATTGCTTCTGGAAACTTCACTGCAGGGCACAGCATGGTGAGCAAATACCTATAACCAAGCTTTGTGGCTGGCAGGAGACCCACCATGTCGATCACCATACGCCGAAATGGTTCTGATATTATAGGTACCAATTTTAGCGGAGCTTTTACTTTTCCCCAGGCTTACCCGTTCAAAGATGTAGAGGCTTCAAAGATGTAGAGGCTGACCCGTACAGATAAAACTGACATAGATTCAGCGAGCATTTAGAGATGAAATCGGCTTTTATAGCTTGTCGTTTTCTGCACACGTCAGTGCGAAGAAGGTTGTTACCACTGCTGCCGCGAATCAGGTGACGTGAAGTCTCAGTGGTCCACCCATCAGAAAGGGTGCAGATGTAGGACTACTCGGCTGATGAGAAACACCGTTGCAAATGTCCAATGGATAACACGAGTGGACCGTACTATGACGCACCCGGCCCACGTCTTGAAGACTTTGCAGGAGGAGGGGGTAGAGTCCGGTGGTGAGGGAAAGTCGAGCTCCTCTGGGAAGAAGATGGCCGCTGATACGAACGTCAGCAGCGGTCTATGGCTGCCTTCAGCTACAGTGTTCCGGAACATTCTCGTACATGGCTGTCCAGGTGCTCGCTTCCTGAGAATGGCCACTGCGAAGCCTTTCCACGCTTCCGAACTGTCAGTGCTTTTGTGACGGCCTCAGGTGGACGACAATAGCCGAGTCGAAAGGTCGATTCCATGAGAACTACAACAGTGGTGCCATCTCACGCTCTTCGACCCGGTTCAACAAAAAGGGTTGTTTCGCAAAGCTTTCATCGAGTTCGTTGTGACCCAACCACAATAAACTGCCTAGAACACTACAGGACAGCATCGTGCGTGGTGTTTCTGACGAGGCGCCGATGAGATTGAATGCATTCCAGAAGACCACCTTACGCGCAATGGCGTCTGCTGAGACGAACTGCCAGGCCGAACGTAAGAAGGCGCACTCTTGTCTCTTACATTTGCCCAGAAGACAGGGGTGCCCTAGGGTGGTCTACTGAGCTGTATTCTTTCACTTGTCAAAATGAATTCGTCGCGCCTTTTCATTCCTATCAATATGTTTTACTGCACTTATGTAGATGATGCCCAATTGGGCTTTGTGTCTTGTAATCTGGCAATGTGTGAGTTGCAGGTGCAACAAAGTTTGAATAGGGTTTCGAAATGGACAGGTGAAAACGAGTTCCGGCTGAATCCACAAAAAAGAATGTGTGTCTTAATCTCTAGAAATAGAGGCATTCATTCCACACCGGACACTAAGATACTGGGCCAGCATCTTCCAGTAAACACCGAACATAAGTTATAAGGCCTAATCTTGGACACCAAGCTAACCTTTATACCGCACATAAAGTATTTAAAACAAAGGCGCCTAAAAAACCATGAACATTCCAAAAGTCGTATTACGCGCTACCTGGGGTAGTGACAAAAAATGTTTAATTAATTTGTATAGAAGCCTCATACGGACACGCCTAGATCTCGGGCCATAAACTATCAGTCAGCGACACCAACGGATTTAAAAGATGCTTGACTTTGCCCATCACCTAGGCATTCGTCTCTCAACGGGTGCTTTTCGCACTAGCCCCCGTGGAAGCTTTACGGTAATCGAACGAGTGGTCGATCCATCTGCAAAGATCCTACCAACCTTGTGCTCTTCCAAAAGGTCATTACCAACAAAGAACACCCCGTACACTCCACCATCATTGGTTTGTTCATTTCTGTCCTGTTTAACAACAGCCCTGCCATCAGATAACCCTACGCAACTTAGTGTGAGGAGTCTAACCGAAGAAACGAGTGGACCGCTTCTTGAAGACGGTTTGGCTGCTCCCGCTGCATATGTCTCGTTTTGGCAGTTGTAGCTGATACACTGCGATATGTCTTTTATACAAGTT
>WOVY01008683.1:0-20775 GCA_013436015.1 Rhipicephalus annulatus | reverse complement strand
ACAATGTGCGGGCTCTACGCAGCCTGAACCAATGAGTCATCTCATTTGTATTCAGGAGTCTGCTGTCTTTTGCAGCTTAGTTTATGGATATAGCGACCACTTGCCTGTTTAAGTTCAGTTTAGGTGGTACCGCCGTTTAGTCACCCACTGTGTTTGTCAGACGTGGAATGGCGTCTCTTCAAGTCATCTGTTTAAAACTGGTAGTCAGCGCACTACTACACCATGCAAAGTAAAAGACGTGATTGCTTCGTCGCAGCGTGACACACACAAGAGAAGTCACCACTCTTATGCAACTATCGAAATCCGCTTACAATACAGGGCCCTTCAAGCTATCGGTCACCGCGCAGAATAGCGATAAGAAGAGTACGATCACCGTCAACACTCTTAGCCTGCCATCCCGCTCAACGACACGTTCTTCAGCATCTCGACAAACCGGATACGCAACGATGGAGGTCATTTTGTGGTTCTTTGGACCCAGGACAACATCTATCTAAAATCTGGCGGGTAGTGCGAAGTCCGTAGTTCTCTCCACAACATATTTGGTAATTCATTGTCGTGGCTCTACATGAGGGTCGAAGTGAATTAGAGGTGGCCAAGGACTACTGTAGTCGTGCCATTTCCTCCTCTAACACTGTGACCCCAAACCATTACCACCACTGTTCCCCCATGTTTTGATGAACGCCTCAACATGCCGTAAACAGCGCAACAATCCGACGTTGCAGTTTCAATTTCGCGACGCTCATCGGCACCTAGGCTGGACGGAATTACGAACGCTGCACTTCGCCGTCTTGATACAGAAGCACGATAGATTCTGTTGTCTTACTACAACACCTCCAGGAAGTCAGGAAATGATGCAGATTATTGGAACTGCAGCTGCACAGTCACACTGCTTAAATTGGGGAAATGCCCTAATGAGCGCTCTTCTTACCGGCCGATTGCCTAAAGTAGCTGCATTGGCAAATTCAAGAAAAGCATGGTATTCTCCAGAATAGAGTGGTGCTTAAAGAGCAAAAATCGCTTTTGTTAGTTCATAAATGGCTTTAGAAGAGTCCCCCATTGATGGTATCGTGAACATGGTATTTATGTTGAACAGGGCAGATGTCGACGCAGATTAATGTATGCTGTTTTTCTTCACAACGAAGGGCTACTCATCAGGCCCCATGGCAGATTTTAGTTAAACCATGGGCTTTGTTGTGGGTCCGATGAGGAGAATTATGCCAAAAACATTTTTTTTCAATTGATTCAGTACGAGTTGAGAAAAGTGCTTTTTTAAGCGGCCCGAAACGAGGATTGGAGGAGGCGAGCTAGAAGCTTTCGCCATTTGCTTGTGTAGCCTACGGAAGCCAAATCTCTTCTCTACCCTCTCCGGCGTCCGAACAAGAGGTCACGTGTGCATGACGTACCCGAACAAGCCCAACCCCCGAGCACGCGAGTGGCGTTGTTTTGTTAGCCAGCGTTTTTGTGGTGTACTGCCTGTTTCTGCTGGCATATTGGAATCGCTAGCTAACACGCAGTAGAATAGATGAACACAATGAGTGCGCAAACATGTAGGATTGATACTTTCGCTTCTACGGCAGTCGTCTGCTCAATGCGCTGACCACGAGACACGAACGCATGCGAAAGGCCGGCATATGAGCCCCGCATCTCGTTGCAGTTCATGCGACAAAACTGAAAAAAAGAGACACGCACATGCCCTTATTGTGTCCTCAATATTTATCTAAAGTTTTTATTGATCTCTTCAAGCAAAAAATTGACAGATATCACGTACAGTGAAAATTGATAATATGCGGAGCACTGAATGAGAAATGTCGAAGTGTCACTTTAAAATTAGCACAACGTTACTAGGTGGAGGTAAATGATGCCGTACATGACTTCTATGTCATGATTATCATGTTTGAATGTGTCGTTTACATTCGTCATCTATTCACGTCACGTGATGCCGAATTAGTATACGTGGATTCAGCCTAAACGGCCGCGAGAACGCTATCAACGTGGTATGTTGCCATGTTCTTATGGCCCACGAGTGTCAGGATTATCATGTTTGCTGCAGTCATATAATTCGTTCCTCATTGACTTCACGTAGGACAAAATTTTGTATATGTGGGGCTAATAAAACGGCCACGGGAGCATCATGAAGGGCCCAATATACTCCAATGTACCGTTGGCGCGCGCGCCTGCTGGGCACAATGACGCTACGTTAGAAAAACGCGAGCACTCTATAGTCTGACGCCAGGCAGCTACCAACGTCCGTCGGTTGCGGCCCAACGGCGTCCAGCGCGAAATGAGACATGCTGAATTTCGCACTGATACGTTACCCAGACAACACTGCGCTCTCCCTCTTTTTGTGACAGTGGGACGCCGGACGCGCTGAAACGCACATGCGTCAAAGCAACGCAGGGCGGCGCGTGGCAACACTGGCGTGACGCAACGATATGAACGCCAGCGAGCACGCGCACCTCATTACGGTCCAACTGTATTGGCACCTTGACTGTGACGTGTAGTCTTGTTCTCACATGACAAGCATCTCACGATTATCATGTTTGCACCAGTCACATACTTTCGTTTATCTATTGGGGTCACGTATTACCAAATTTGGCATATGTGAAGCTAGCGAAACGGCCACGAGCACATCATCAGCGTGGCGTGTAGTCATGTTGTTACACAACACGCATGTCGTGATTATCATGTTTGCGTGTGTCATTTACCTATGACGTCGTTCACATAGCGTAATGCCGGAGTTTGGTACGTGTGAACCTAGCGAAACGCCACGAGCGCATCATTAGCGTAGTATGTAGTCATGTTGTTACATGACACGCATCTCATGTTTATCAAGTTTGCACCAGTAATTATACCTTCGTCATCCATTCACGTCACGTAATAGCAAACTTGGTATAGGTGAAGCAAGTGAAACGGCCAGCCAGCGCATCATGAGCGTGGCGTGTAGTCATGATGATGTTACATGACACGCATGTCATGAATGTTATGTCAAGGTCTGTCGCTTGTGTTCCCCATGCGATCATGCCGTACCATACCAGTTTTGCAACATGTCATGTGAACCAAACCACCGCAAAAAACTGCAGGACCATGAAATATGAATTATGACATTAAGGCATACATGTCATGATTTTCATAATATGACTCCTCAAATATATTAGATGCGGAGCATCTAATAGTCGAGGCTTGTAGTGCGGCGCCGTCCGCAAGCTTCCTCCTCCTTCTTCCACCATCTGTGCATCCCTTCCTCCTCTACACACCGCGCGCGCTTCACTCCTCCACCATCTGTGCACCCTTCCTCCTCTACACACCGCGTGCGCTTCTCCTCTTCACGAACATTCGCTAGCTGTATAATGTAGCGCGCATGCGCCGTCACGCTTCGAGAACATCGGCGGCTGACGTGCGCGCATGCGCCGTCGCGCTTCGAGAACATCGGCAGCTGACGCGCGCGCATTCGCCGTTGCGCTTCTCCCCCTTCTCGAACATTCGACAGCTGACGCGTGCATGCACCGTCACCCACCATCTGTGCCACGCGCGCTTCTCCCCTTCGAGAACAATCTACAATTCTCCTGATTCTCCAGTGGACGCGCATGCGCCGTCGCGCTTCGAGAACATTCAACAGCTGACAGTGCATGCGCCGTCGCGCTGTATATATACTCAAGGTCGGCGCTCGCTCGCTCAGTTGCCGCTCGTCGGTTGGTTTGTACGGCGCGTCGACGTCCAAGGTCGCGGTGAAATGAATTCCAACGAATCCACAAACACAATGATCGACGTCCCTTCGACCAGCGCCGCCCATTCGCATACGTGTGTACGTGTTCACTCATTTAACACCCCCTCCTACAACCACGTCAACCAATTTAGCCATCGACCCAAGTAAGTCGCAATTTAACACCCCATTTCACAACCACGTTAACCAATTTAGCCATTGACCCAAGTAAGTCGCACTTTAACACCCCGTTAACCAATTATATGCTCCGCATCCTCCTCAGTGTTCCCCCGAGGGAAGCTGCGGGCAATTTTTTTCTTCATACAGTCATGTTATGCCATACCAAGTTTGGTATCGACACGATGATCGAAACGGCCAGGAGAGCAAAAAGTCGTAGGCGGCTAGATAGATAGATACGCTCAAAGTTGCTGAAGTTAGCTAATAAATAAAGTTCAATAAAGTGGAATGCTGGTGCAGTTGGCAGAACCTAATGCGGAAATGTATGAGTGCACAAGGGAGAAGGAAAAGCATTTGACCGGAAAGACGCTTGTCATTGCACGCGAACATAAATGCGCAGGTGCAATCAACTCTCACTTCAGATTCTACCCCCCTCCCCTCTCCTCCCCCATAGAGAAGGTATACGTTTATCTACTTCAAAAGCTCAAAAAATACACCACTTTTTTCCCTTATAGCTACCGAAGGAAACTGATACGCGTGCTTGCGTTCGCCCTAATGTGTTCTGCTTCCATGATTTCTCTGGTAAGTTTGTGTTTTGATTTTCAGCGTATTTTCTGTCAAGTGATTTTCCTTCCACCTTGTGCGCTCATATATTTCCATTTTCCGCTAAAAAATGCTTCGCATTTAAAATGATATGAACTACGCATGTCGTGTTCAATAATTTTCGCCAAGTCATGTGACACTGTTGGCAACGTCAGAGCACAGTCGTCTACGTAAGAGACCAACGTCACTGCACTACCATGTACGTAGGACAATTCATAGCTGCGCGTTTTTGCCCTCATTTTCTCGGCGTGCGCCCGCCTAAAGAAGGGAAGCAGCGTTCATTTTGAAATTTGATTCATTTCTGTGGCACGTAGCGCTGCGAAATTCGCGAGACGTGATCATGAGCGCCCCATCTACGTATTGCGCTTGTCAGCTAAAAAGTGTCAAACCTGGTGAGTGGCCCTTTATGGACGCCAACGACGATGTTTTACATTATGCTATACTTCATGTGCTTGAGGATCTATAAATTGCTGAACGACTGCATACGCATGGATCGTGAGCTAGCTTAGCGCCTGTGCTGTGTATATGTCGACAATTGATGGAGATACAGATCGTTATAACATTCACAGCAGGGTTTCCCAAGAGAGGGCTCTCAGTCCGGCACTTTTTTCACATCTTGATTGGACTTGCTTCTCTACTTCCTGCCACAGTGAAGGTGAGCTCATAGGCGCACATCTGCATCTGGGCTTCTGGGGCTACACGCCCCCATCTGCGTGCTCGACCTCAACGCGCAGTGACCTTCACAGCAAAGTACCGACGTTGTCAGGGTCTCGCACCGCTGTCTGAAAAATGCACGACTCTTGAATTTACATAAAACAAGAGATAAGATACTGACTGAATTGTGAATGAAACAGAAATTTGCGCTGTAGCGCAACACAAATTTATAGGTGTTATCATCGACCGTAATCTATTGTGGTCAAAACACATTTCTGCCTTGAAGTCATAGCTAAAGTGGTTTGTCCAGGTTATTCGGGTCGTGGCCAGATAAATATGGGACCCTTCAGAGGCAGTTTTCTTGCAACTGTACTGTAGCACCACGCCAGTCTCGGCCAGCTGCCACGCTAAAGAAGAAGAGAGCCGCGTGGCTCGTGATGCGCCAACCACGAGGAATTCGATAACAGCTGAACTCCTGAACTGGCTGGACAATGCTGTGGTGACTCCGCCTACTCCTGCATCCCGAATAAATGCTGTGACTTCGGCACGGGCTCGTCACCGCCGTCTCGTCTCCCGTATCTCAACAGTAGCATTCTTTATTCGTAGGGCACTTAAGTGACAGCAAGCCCGTGCTTTCAAGCGTGAAGCCCAGTGGTGTGAGCACACTAAAAAGCATCTAAGTTCAAAGGTTGCACACGTGTTTGGGCTTACCCCGATGCACATAAACCAAGAGATCTCCAGCTGAAGCTTGGGCTTGTCCTATCAAAGTATTTGTGTTCTGCGAGCCTCTTTGAGTCCACGTTTACCTGCTCACTCGACACAGGCAAGGTCCCCTATCTTTGTTTCCTACCACCCACCGACAATGCAGTTATTCAAGAGCTAAATTGCGGCACGAGGACATAACACCAAGGTTTTCCACCTCACATGTCAATTTGATTCAATTCAATTTTATGTACCAGATGACAATCTGGAGGGAACACCTGGGCAAAAAGCTGTCGCAGCAGCTTTACAAAGACCCAGGGTCCCTACAAAGCAATAGCGCATATATGACACAAGTCATCAAGTGTGTTTACATGGAATTCACATCGAAAGCATTATACATCCAGATCAGCATAGATCACACGTACACATGAAATGTAACAACAACATTTCGCACAAGAATGAAGGGTAATGCGTTATTATAAAGATAAAAGGTTGTCACGCAGATGTTTTTTATTTATTGTTGTGGTGTGTTTGTACCGGTGGTGTAATATTGTGAGCTAGTGATTGCTGGTTTAGTTATTCCGGGACCAAGGCACCTTCCATACTACAGCGTTGCGGGTGTTACGTGTTGTTGTGCAGTTCTAACTTAGCGAATGACGTAAAGTAATTTTTAACATTTTGGGATGAGAGACCTATTTTCTCTAATAACCCACAATCATAGAGCCTGTCCACGCGGTGTAATTTGTGTTTGAGAGATATAGCGTGTGTGGCTAAAAGTTGATCAACATTTTCAATATAGCAGACATTTTTCTTTTGAATTGTTACAAGTTTTTGCACGTTGCATTTTGAAGTTGTTACCCAGCCAAAGTAACAGTAGTAACATATGACAGAAATACACCATTATAAATTTGCAGCTTTGCCCCTACAGGCAAGAATGCGTGGCTGCGTGCCCTAACACCAGTAACTGGAGATAGCTTACCGCAGGGATAATTGATGTGGGTGTCCCTACGTAAGCCAGAAGAAAAATATACTCCAAGAATTTCGAACTAATCCACAAACTCGATACGTTGATTGGGAAAGTGGGTGTCATTATGAATGACGAGAGGTTTATGTATATCGCGAAACATAATAACTTTAGTTTGTTTGAATTTACCTTAAGCCTGTTTGCCTGAGTCCAGTTCGACAAACTGAGCTTAATTTCATTGCACATTTCGACAAGTTTGCTGGCATCAGGACCTGACAAACACAATGTGCAATCATCCGCGTCCATAATAAATTTCGCATCATCGGCTATACTTACAATGCCATTAATAAATACAATAAACAAAAGTGGTCCAAGAATACTGCCTTGGGGCACACCGCATAAAACAGGTAAATAGGATGACTTGTGGTTATTGATGGAGACACACTCATTTTGTTCTTCAAGATATGAGAAGTAATTCTAACCGGACCGACAACACTCACATAGGAAAAGTTTGTAGATAAGAATCTCGTGACCAAGACTATGGAAAGGTTAACGGAAATCGGTGAATATACCAGCTGTATTGCAGTTGTGTTCGAAGCTCTGTAATATGTATTCCTTCAGTGTTTGGAGTGCCATTTCAGTGGACCTGTTTTTTCAGGAGCCATACTGTGAGTCTGTAAGAATGCGCTCTTATTTAGGAACTCTGGCATTCGAGTAAATACGAGCTCTTCTGTACCCTTCAAAAACAGAGAGTACAGATATCGGTCAGTAGTTTGACGCAGGATTCCGATCTCCATCCTATGAATAACTTAAACCTTAAGGCATTTTGTTGCGCTTCGGTAAATGGAAGTTTCTAAAATTGGGTTATAAGTGTGCACCAGTAGAAGAAAAATACATCCTAAAACATATTTTATAGGATTAATCTGCAAGTTATTTATATCTAAACTCTACTGTTCTTCAGTCCCATGTACTCTGTATACTTCACCCCCATCGGTAAGTACAAGCAACGAATGCACTTTCGCGATTAGCATTACAGCAGCCCAATTCTTTCACGCTGCCATTAAGGCTAGACGTATCACTTTGCGCTACTGCGAAATGATGATTGGAGTGACAGGGGCCGTGTCGGCTATCTCACGTGAGTCTACCTTTATAGATGTTAGGGGCCTAACCTGTTTAGGTCGACCTACGACCAAAATAATTGTTTGCCATGGGATCTTTGGTCGTTGCCTGGAGATATTTGCAAGTAATTCCTGGTAGTCCACTGCCTTTGCCTGTCTTAGTTCAGCATTTGTTCTGTTTCTAAACTTTTTAATGTCTGTAATATCAATTCGGACGGTGTACCTAAGAACGAATGGTAAAGATTCTTATTTATTTTATCATTTTGGCAAGCTCATGTGTACCCCAAGGCTTTCAATTTTTTTCCAATGCTTGGCTGTTTTCAGAGGAAAATTTTTATTATATATATTGATAATATTCCAATAAAATTGTTGTATGCATCATTTGTATCCGTTTTTTTTTCTAAAACATGGGACCAATCGCACTTCATGACGTCAATCTTAATTGCTCTAAGTTTGCTTGAATGATCCATTGATAAGTTGTCTTTTGACTTGCGTGAACCATCATTTCAAAGTCATCAGAGTATATCAACTAAATAGGGCAGTTGTCGCTTAGGTCACACACCAATGCGTCTGTACTGTATACAGCAGTAGTATATCGACAATTAGAAGGTCAAGAAGAGAAGACATGAGACCTATACGTGTTGGTGTATTGATTTCTGAGATACCTCCCAGGCTGCTGTCTAGAACAGTTGTCAGACTTCAGAATCCTGGAATTATGAAAGAGTTTCTTTTATCATCTATCGGCCTAAAGCAACTTACACTCCGTCACATTTTACATTGTACGATGGTGTGGCACGCATATATACTTAGGGATCTATTACGTCGTTTATTTCTGCCAAAGCCCTTTGTCATCCAGCAAGTGAGGATAGCTCGACATTTAAAGATAGATCATGAGATCACATCAACTGCCGCGAAGCTTTTTACTACTCGGAAGGCAATACGTTTCATGTCCGCAGAGCCCGCTCTCAGATGGACAATACTGTGTGATGCCAAAGGTTCCCTTCAAACCATCGAAGGCTTCATGAGACAAGATTCATATTGTACTTTATCGATACACTCGCAGAGCTTCTTGGCATTGCTACAAAAAATGAACATCATGTACCTCTCCAGCGGATACCTACTTACTGTGGCACGATGGGCAATGAAGAGGTGGACGCTGAAGCCAAAGAGCTTGGAATAATACCCCGCAAATGCACATAGCTTTTTCTCTTTTTCTCGACAAGGCACTGACATCTTATTTCGATGCCTAATGCGCCACTTCATCTTGAGCGATGAAAAAAAACGAACACCAGCAACAGCGACTGCACAAATGCGATCGGGAAACGAAGATTCATATGCCTCACAAGTTAAAGCAAAGCGTTGTAGGCATTATTCAACGCATTCGCATCGGTGTGGCGTACTCGAGATGTTCCACCCACTTGGTTAGATGCAATGATAGAGGCCCCGATTGTGGCCACTCTCGGTTGCTAGAAACTCTCAAACATATATTTTCCGACCGTCCAGCATACGCAATGGGACGCCAGCATCTTATATATTCGATTAGGCGATATATCAGACGACCATTAACCGATGAGGCTGTGTTAGGAAGCAGCACAAAGGTAGTGTTAGAAGCTGTGATAGCTTTCTTAGAAGCCGCTAGACTGGATGCACGTCTGTAGAGTTACCCCAGCATAACAAGACCATTTTCTCATCTCCTTACGTAACCATCGTCATTCATCACTCTTTCTCTTCCCAGTCACGCTTACCCAGAGCAGAGTAGCATACCAGAGCAAACTGTAGCTCCGGCCGACCTTTCTACCTTTTCCTAATTAAATTACTGCTCCCTCTCTCATAAGTAACGCAAACCTTTTTCTAACGTGTGGAGGAGAAGAATAAAGAGGAGGAGGAGGGTTTTAGGCGGGGGACAGGGAGGTTAGCCATTTCTTAAACCAGCTGGCAAACCTGTGCTGGAGAAAGGGGTGAGGGGAATGAAAGATGATAGAAAGGAGATAGTACGAAGATTAAAAGGGAGAGAGAAAAGACAAAAAGTAGCAAAGGAGGAGAAGCAAAATCAGAGAAAATACGACACTAAAATCTGTCTCTAAGGCCAGTTGTCCACAAAAAACGTAATAGAGCTTTCAAAGCTTTCGGGGCTGAGAATTGATTTCGCCAATGTCCCAAAATCTTTTGTTACAACAAAGGCTGATCATCAAGTCTATCTGAAGCTTCGGTAAGTTCTTGTCTTGGAGCGTCGAAGTGGGTACACTCACACAGAAGATAGGTGATTGTTTTTTCGCAGCTGCAATATTTCCATGTAGAGGAGCTGGCCATTCTAATAAGAAACGAGTATGGCTTCGTGAAGACACGCTAAGCCACAGGCGGCACAGAAGAGTCGCTTCCGCTCGAGATATTTCTGAGGGAAGACCAAGCTGATATCGGGATGAAAGCTATGCAGGCGAGCGTTTCTGAATTCAGATGAGTTCCGCTGTACCAGTGTGAGGTCACGCGCAAGCGAACGAAGTCTTGCAGCTGCGTCGGTTCTTGGGAATGGGACGGCTGTGTATTGCGTACCATCATGTGCAGACCTAGCTGCCTCATCTGTGCGGTCATCGCCATATATACCGCAATGACCTAGGATCCACTGATACGCTATGCTGTGCTGCCTTTTGATGGCTTGGTGGTGAGGAACCCCTATATCAGCTACTAACTGCTCATTAGGTCCATGGCACAAGGATGACCTGAGATATTGAAAAGCTCTTTTCGAGTCTGAGAATATGGACGAAGCTTCCGAAGGTTGTTCAACTATAAACTCCAAGGCTGCATGAATGGTGGCGAGTTTTTGCAGCTGTCGATGACGTCTAGTGTGATGTCTTGAATTTATTTGTGATGGACTTCGCAGAAATAACTGCCGCCTCTGCCGAGCTTACTGAAGAAACAGAGCCATTCGTGTAAATGTGAAGGCGGCCATTGTGCTTTGCGAGAACAGTAAGGTTTTTTGTATTTCGCTTGTATTGCACGCATGTAATACGTAACGATAATTTGTTTATATGAAATTACAGTCTCATGAAAGAAAGAATCAAGGATGTATACCACTCCCCTATGAAAGAGCAGTCTGGTGCGCCATTCACTGGCATTCACTGAAGGGAGAAAACCTTCTTTTCTAGCATCTTCGCACAGACACATTCATAGAATGCAGTGGCCCTTGTTTCCGCATAATGGGGTCCCGCTTTGAAAATGTTGAATATTCAAAGGCGAACGGGATTATGGCAATGGCAGTGAAAGTTGTTGTGCAGCAACAAAAACATTCACCGACAGCTTTTAGTCGTCACCACTTTAGCCGGTTACATTGCCATGACGTGAACTTAACAATAACGTATTCAATGACCCCCACTATTTAGCACATGTTGCTCTACGTAGTTTTACTTCGTTAAAAAAAGGCGTCGAATGAACTATTGGCGCTTACTTTACACACGAACAGAAGCAGGGTTACCTGAGACGCACATTCGGTAATTACGCCCGCACAAAAACCTAATTCAAGGAATCAATCTCGGATCACTTCTTCAATCTTCGCTTTTATTTACAGTTGCCATAGTAAAAGCAGACAGCCAAGAAACGTTGAAGTGAAAGTTTCGTAAAACAACAAAAAAACATTACGAATTACCTTACGAAAGGTGGTCCATGCCCGGGTTTCACTCTATGAAGCAGTAAAAGAACGATAGCTTTATTTCAAACTTAACGTTAAGTGTAGCGTGGTTTGTTTAACACCACCATAGGTACCGTGCATAAACGTCGCCTTCGAGACATGTACGCTGCTCTTTTGTACGCTCCGAGATGAGTGCGGGGGGAGGGGGTGAAATTTAAACATTGCATATATTTTCCTTTGCTGACGCTTAACTGTGTGCCTTCATGATTTTTTATTAGGATTTCAATTTTATTGAAATATTATTAGGACTTGCAAGATATTAGTTTATACGTGAAATTTATTACCACTCTTAGAGAACTACTTCCCTTGTATCCCGGAGGCACGGAAAATAAAGGCAATAAGGCCTCAAGGGGAAGCCTGTATTTATTTCTAGGTTGTCACTGTCTATAAATCTTGACACCCAAGGCAGTGCCCGTGGGAGATCTCTCGTATGCGTTGTTGAATAATAAAAATTTCAGCGGCACGTTAACCAAAAGTGGACGACGGGCCTCTCTGTTCAGCCGGAGTCTTCTGTTTTTCATTGCTCATTACCAGCGATTGACATCGTCCAGTAGAAAACCCTCTTGTACAACACCACCATGACCTCAAGCGTCAACGCCGCCACCAGTGTAAGCATTAGCACTCGCTGCTTGAAATATATGAATAGTTCTCTTTTTCGGAAGACGGTGTAAATTTTCTTATGCGCTATTACTGTGCTGCGACGTCGAGCAAAATCTAGGCTATAATGTTGATAACATATCACGTCAACAGCTTAGCGCAAAATATACGCTCAAATTGGTCATCAATTACTAGTTAAATTTTTTTGAAGGCGGAAAAGAAATGATTCGATGTATGCACAGCTATAACGCGGCGCCGCCTTCTTACAAAAACCTTAGTTGAGCTTAAAGACTAGCTATATATTTTGGAGGAATAAGTCACGCCGATGTCCAACGCTTAGGAGGAACTTGCTTAGATAAAATCTACTATGCAGAACGTAGATCTACTATACAGAACGTAGATAGAAGCATTACCGAGCTCCATTACAGCTGACGATGACGACCTCGGAAATCCGAGCAGGGGAAATAACGTTACGGTTCAAGCTTTTCACCAACCTGCTGATAAAATATTCGCATCTTTGTGTGAGTGTGTTTCTATAGCTTTAAAAAATTCAGCTTTCATATGGTACAGAAAGATATCACCAAATCGGATCAAAACGCTCATACAAAACGAGACCAATCCTTATCAATCTACTTGATTAAAGAGTAAAACAAACAATTTTAAGGAATTTCGGCCCACGAAGAATATTTTGTGAATGTGACCGAAGGTTTTGGGACGTTAAACCAAATTTATCAATCAATCATGCACGTGAATAAACATCCCTCGGAAAAAGGGTGCCACAGTAGAAAAAAAGTTGTGGGATTGTACCAGTGAAAATTTAAAACACTGGTACTGTGTTAAACGCTCCTTTAAAAGGAAGCATGGTCTTGAGCACATGCCTAAGTGGCTTCAGGCATGGTTGCTCAATTTGGTGTGCCCATGTCGATTTAGAAAGTAGAGTACAGCTTGCCCGTTGTAACAAACATTATACCGCCTTGGTAACCCTAGACATCACAAAAGCTTATGACAGCTTGGACCATTCAAAACTAACGAATTCACTTAAAAAACGCAGGTCAACCACAATACTTTGTCGCATGGATAGATTCCTCTTTAAACGACAGGAAATTTTACTGTTCTCAATCTGGTTTGTCGTCTCTAAGACACAAGCAAACTAGAGGTCTCCCACAAGGATCAGTGTTATTGCCACTGATATTTATACTTTATTATGCACTATTCATGTACAGATGGATGTGCAAGTGTGTGTATATGCCAACGATATCACGTTTTTTGCTACAGATGCAGGTACACATTCACTGTATCGAAGTCTGCAGACGTATATGAACGCTCTAGAAACGTCTTTAACAAAATAAATTGATCACTGAATGTCAAAAAAGTGCGATCAACAAACCATCAAACAGCAACGTTTCAGATGAATCAGTTTGGCCTTCATTGCCGAAATAATTGCCACCTGCAAATACCAAGCGCACATCGAGAATCACATCCCTCCAGCCAGCCGCTGACAAGCTGCCTGAGGAGGACACAGAAGTCATCAGGATGTTCCTAACACTGCTAGATGCCATGCGAAAGCTGCGCAGAAGCCTGAATTCTCCACTCAATCAGAGTGCACTACAAGTACTGGATGCTCTAAATCCAGTATTTGCAAGTCTTCTGTAGCAATAATGGCTCGACCAATTTTCTCCTTCCGCAACGAAGTCCGACAAGCGTCGATAATGCAGTGGAACGCGAGAGGCCTGAGATCCCGCATCTCTTCATTCCAAGAGTATATATTCATTAATCGTATTCCTATAATAGTTATATGTGAACCAAATGTGCAACAACCTCCTAAACTATCAGGGTATGAATCTTTGGTTCCTTCAACGTGCGAGGAACGCAGCAAGGTGGTTGTTTATATTCGCACAGATTTCACATATGTGCATCACGCAGATCAACCGCATGACGACAATCAATATGTCTGCTTCCGTGTTAAAAAAGTGTCATTCACACTATTTGGTATCCACATATCACCATCCGGACGATGTGAACAAGACCGACTACGAGACAAACTGACAACGACTACGGGCCCGTGGGTTACAACGGGAGACTTCAACGCACATCACTTAATCTGGGGTAGTTCGACGATCAACGCTAAAGAAAGAAACCTCGTGTCATTTGCCTCCAAGCACGACCTATGTTTCTTAAATGATCGCAGTCCTACATACCTGCGGGGCCTTACGTACAGCAGTTGCCTCGATTTGACTCTGGTATCCAGAAACTTCGGGTCGCAAGTGCACTGGTTTTCACACATCGAAACGCATGGGAGTGACCACAATCCAACTTATATGCGAATAAGGGGTCTTACTAACTCCTCTCCTAAGACCACGACACGAAGAATTGATTGGTACAAATTTCAGCGACTCATGGAAAATACATGCCATGAAGGCCCTGACCACAACTTGGAGGATGTCATCACAGAGGCAATAAGGGAAGCTTTCTGTCTCCTTCCGTGCACCGGCAAGCGTTACGATTTCGACGTTGAACTGGAAAAACTGTGTGCGCTTCGCCGAAGGGCGGAAAGGAGATACAGGCGGACGAAAGCAATATGCGACCTGAGGATGGCGTGATGCATACAGAAAAAGTCCATCGACGTTTAGACAAACTTGAACAGAAACACTGCAAATTATTCTGCGAATCATTCGATCCCCGAAAGCCGTCGTCACGCAACTGGAGCACTATTCGTGGCCTGTGCTCGGCTCCCCAACAAAGATATCCTTTCGGGGCTTTATCCCTACGTTTAGGCCGTAGCCAACTTGATGAGGCAAATGAGTTTTGTACGCAAATCGCTGGGGTGTCCGCCTTGTCCGCTGGCACCATTAGTAGTGTTATCCTTGAACCCCGCATCTCCGAAATGGACAATTTTTTCATTATAAAAGAACTTTGACGCATCTTTGGCGGCTTCTCGACGATCATCTTCACCGGGACCCGATGACATCACCTACGCCACTCAAGTCAACCTTCAACAGGAGGCAAGGGGACAGTTGTTATGCTATTACAACCACTCATGGCATGCGGGCATTGTTCCCCAGGATTGAAAGATAAGTCGACTTGTGCTACTACTCAAAGAAGGAAAGTCACCATTTCATTTGACATCATTTCCCCCTATTTTCCTCGCAAGTTGCGCAGGAAAAGTCATGGAAAGGATGACACTTACACGCCTAGAATGGTACCTCGAGTGCTACAACGTATACCCAAATTGCATGACGAGTTTTCAGCGAGGTAGGTCATCTCTTGACAACGTGATTGATCTCACAACATTTATCCAGCAACAGAAGAGCCTCAAGCGCATACCACTGGAACTCATCCTCGACGTCAAATGGGCCTATGATAACGTAACACATAAGCCATCCTAGAGTCGGTAGAAGCTGTCGGGACCGGTGGTCGGATGTTCCAATGGATCCGGGAATAATTGACGAGAATGTCCTTTTTTGTACCAACCTTAGATGAACCTACCACCAATTACTATACCTCCCGTGGCGTCCCTCAGGGCGCTGTAATAAGTCCCACTGTATTTAACATCGTGGTGGTAGAACTTAGTGAAATATTGCCAAGTATATCCACATATCTATATATGCTGACGATATTTGTCTACGGACTTCGCCTGTAACTCGCCTACAAGTACATGCAAGAGTCCCCCAGGCTGCCACCCTGACATGCTCATATCTCCGCATGCAAGGTCTTTCAGTCTCAACAGAGAAATGTGCATTGGTTGCGTTTTCTCGCAGAGCCATGACACAATACTCCGTTACCATCAATGGACAAAATAATCAATACCAGAAGAGTCATCGCATCCTGGGTGTGATTATTGACAGGGATCATTTGTGGAATGCCCCCTGCAATTACCTGAAGAGAAGGCTAACTTCCATCGTCCATACAATGTTGTTCTTCTGCTGAAAATCTTGGGGCACATCGATGAGGTCAATGATCCAGTTACACAGGGCACTGTTTCTGGGATTTTTGCGCTACAGCTTGCCGTTACTAGAAAGTACGTGCAAGACGAACATCCGCACCCTCGAAAGTCTGCAAGGAAAAGCACTACGCGTGTGCTTAGGATTGCCGCGATACACCTCAACCTACGGGGCAAGTATGATCGCAAGAGAGCATTCAATTCAAACATACATCACAAATGGCAATTTGAGAGCCCACATAAGACACCTCTGCCGAGATCATGGTCACCATGCTGCAGTGTTGCCACTTCAAAGACCACAAGCGATGTTTTCAAAGATTATTTCTGCCCATAGAGAACGCCCTCCTTGTGGCTTCACTCCAGCAACAAGACCATTGTCACCTCCGTGGTGCCGACAACAACCACAGGCATGCCTCACTATTCCGGGAATAACGAACAAGAGCCGTAATTCAACAGCGGTCCTACGGTAGGTGACATTGTCGCTACTCAACAAAAATTACAGCCAGAGGACCCACATTTACACCGATGGATCGGTCTCGGCTGACAGCTTTACAGGTGCTGTTGTTATCCCGACGTACCAGGTCACTATAGAGTTCAAACTGTCGCATAGGACAACATCCGCAGCAGCGGAGCTTGCCGCCTTACGTGCTGCTATACTTTATATCGCGGAAGCCCGACCTCAAAAATAGGCTCTTTTCTGCGACTCCAAGGCATCCCTTCAGAGATTGCAATCAGCTTTACGACAAAGGGAGCTTCAACAACTAGTGAATGAAATAAGAGAAGTGATTCATGAAGTTTTATCGAAAGGGCATGACGTAGTGTTCCATTGGTTATCGGGACATTGTGGTATTGTCGGTAACGACCTTGTTGATGATGCTGCCCGATCCGCCCACGCGGACGCCCAGACAACCCCAATTTCATTGTCGAGAGCCGACGCTGCAAGGGGCCTTCACTGGTTCACTAACACCATGTCGGAAACTTGGCTGAGTGACGCCAGTGTCAAGAACCGCTGCCTACACAAATTGGACCCTTCGAGAAAGCTTCAAGTTCTATCGGACCTCTCCCGCAAGGATGCAACTTTACTGTGCCGCCTGTGATTAGGACTAGCTTTTACAAAGGCGTACTCCTTTCGCATAGGAATGGCGGATAGCTTCCGATTGTGCGACACTGACGAGACAATAGAACATCTTCTGTGTTTATGAGAACGTTTTGCGAGCGAACGCTACTTGCTACGCGAAACGTTAGAGACACTAGACAGTAGACCTTTTTCCCAAGAGAAGATCCTTGGTTCATGACTCTACGCGTCGCAGGCCAGCAAAGCGACGCGGGCATTGCTAAGTTTTCTAAAGACGACCGGACTACGTGACCGCTTATAAGCGTGCAATGGACAAGGTCACATCTACACACACGTTTCCCCTCACCCCTTCCCCCAGTGCATGGTAGCAAACCGGACGTGGGTCTGGTTGACCTTCCTGCCTTTCATTTCTTCCCTTCCGCCTCTTCCTTTAGAAATAATTGATTCGTCATTCCAAGACATATACGTATTTTTCGCTTGGTATGGGTACCTGGGCACAAAGATATACCTCTAAATGAACAGGCGGATGAACTCGCACTTTTATTATGTAATGGTTCGATAATGCCTATTTAGCCAACGCTGGCGTTTGTAACTGCGGCGGGTTTTGAAACATGTGCCGTATCGGACAACTTCGCAAAGTCTGCGTTGTAAGTTTCTGAGTTCCCTCACCTCAATTATCTTTGGAAGAATCGTTCGTGTTCCTCCAGAAGAACCGAGATCGCAGTTACCAAAATACGATGCCGAGTCCCCCCACTGAATTTTACTTACCCAGGTCTGGTGTGGTACTGTCACCTTAATGCCTCCATTGCAAAGAGTGTATATCGCTTGCTCAAATTCTTTCGAACGTGCAGATTATTCATCAATCAGAGGAAAAGACTTCTAGACGAACCGCTTTGAAGGTTGAGATTAAGTTTGTCCCTTCCGGTTCTTCTTTTCCTTGGGGCTACTGTGCTGGGTTTTAGCCACAGGACCATTTGCGAAGCCGCTTGCGATTCCCTTCAGGAGACGAGAAGAAGAGAATTCTAAGTTTATTGTTTAAAAATTACCAAAATTTAGCATATTCATTAAACTAACATTTCAAAATTATGAACATTTCCTTTTAAATAGCAAGACACTGTTTGTTTCATGACCGATCCCCCACGGTGGGTTGCGCGAGGATAAAAGGGACAAACAAACAAACAAACATTCCTTTGACAAGATATCTGTCTACGGAACTTTGCATATCTTGTATCAGACAGCTAACGTAAAAGCTGAAGTTCGTAGAAACAGAAAACAATGAGCTCAAGATTATTCCTCTTCGTGAAAACTACTGAACGCAAACTGCCGAGCCATTGTGCGCAACAGTTTCCATTTCGAACACTTAACTTCAATTCGCGACCCTAACTTAATCGTCTTGACCGGAACATGGCTTCATAGCCATGTTTTGATAGCGAATTAACGCCCGCTCACTTTTGCACTCACGGAAGGAATAGGAATTAGAATGCCACTCACCAGGTGTAACAATTTTCAGTTGACAAGCGCAGTGCGTAGACAAGGTGTTCATGATCACGTCTGCCAATATTTGCAATGCTACGCACCGCTCAAATGGGTCAGATCTTAAGATGAACGCTGCTCCCTCTATACCTTCTACCGGCGCGCGCCCAGATAATGAGGGCATAACGTGCACGTATGAATGATCCCATGTACACGGCAATACAGTGACGCTGGTCCTATACGTAGACGACCCTGCTCTGATGTTGCGAACAGTAGCACGTGACTTGGCGAAAAATATGTAACAGGACAAGCGTAGTTTATGCAATTTGTTGCTTGAAGAGATTATTAAATTTATAATAAATATTGAGACGCAATAACGCAATGTGAGCGTCTTTTTTCTATTTTCCTCCCGTGAATTGCGACGAGATGCGGTGCTAATGAGTCGGCGTTTCGCATGCGTTCGTGTCCCCGCGGTCAGCGTATCAAGCAGACAACCACCGTGGAACGCCCCTACGCGTTCGCGCACTCATTGTGCTCATCTATACGCTAGCCTTTCTTTGCAACGGATGGCGGTGAGTTAGCTTGGAGCGAGATTGCGGCAATAGGTAGATGCACAGCCTCCTGTACGCAGGCTGTAAAGCAAGCGAGCGGCCACCCACAGAACGGCCGCAGGTAGTTATAAAATTGACAATAAAAAGAAACAAGGACTTGATTTAGATTGACAAACTGCGGTCTATGAACTCTGATGCTATAATTTTCACTGTCACAAGTTGATTATTAGCGGATAAAAATTAAGTTCGAGGTTTCTATGTATATTTTGTGCTGAAATATTTGCCAGGGGCAGCTGAAATAGAATTTGGATAAATTTTAGGAGGTTCAAAATGTTATTTTTGGAGCAATAAAACCAATATTTGGAGAGTTTTACTGGAAGAAAAACATTAATTTTTTTATCATGGAAGACCCAACTTCGAGCAGCTTCAGAAAGAAGGCTTAGATTCACAAAAAATATGTGTGCAAGCCATTCAACACTCTCTAAATTGTGCACAGTGTATATGAGCATTGGTATTTCAACTCAAGTTACTTTTTTTATTCACCCCACTCAGAAAACAATGACGATGCCAACATTAGAAGTCGCCACGCCTCTCAAATTGCTTGACAGAGTCTGAGGATTCAAATGTGAATCTTCCAAGATGGTGAGCATGAGATCCGTAAAACTGAAAAAAAAGACTGTTTGCTTTTTACGGCTGCAGAGATGTCGTCTTGTACTTAAAATCATTTTGCCAGTAACTTTTTAGACGTTATCGAGCATATCAGTACTCACACTTGTGTGGTGTATACATGCATCAGTCATTGAACAACTGTGCTGTGTCTTGACTACTAGTATGAGCCCCTTCCAAATCTCATATTGCTTTTTTTTTCAAATAAATTGTGCACTCTGGCGAAGGTGGCTTCAGTGTTGTTTTTGCATGAGTTAGAACAAGACCAAGACATTTCCGAACCACAACCCCCCCCTCCATTTTGTTAATGAAGGGGTTCGGTTTAGGGCACAACTCCTCGGCTTGCTTGCAAGGAGCGTTTGACCGAATAATGTAATAACGGCACGCGCCTGTTGTCCTGGCAACGGCGCCGGATATCTATCGCATGTGGCGTTGCTATGGTAACTAACGTGGTCACGGCATGGACTAAAGCTGGAAGCTAACAAACTCAACGTGCTGAAAGTTTGTACCCTTCTAACAGTAGTTTCTAATGGTTCCTAACATGCTATGGCCACGCTTTCTAACTAGAGAATTCATATTTCTGAGCAAACGTTGCTGGTTACGGCAACACAATTTCTTCTTGCAGTTGCATCCTCCCGCCAGTAAACATCTGCATCAAATTGGTGAAATTGGCGCAGCTGTTCCACGCCTGCATTTGAGAATCACGTAGCGAATTAAAAAATGTCTTGTTCATGTTGTTATGAGACAATGTCCCACAAAAGCAGTTATATAGGCGCAGAGAAAGATGACATGATTTTGGGGTAGGGCCTCCTTTGTGGGTATGCGCCAGGGTGAGAACAATCATCATGAACAGCTCTTGTCCTTCATCTTGCT
>WOVY01008682.1:0-16114 GCA_013436015.1 Rhipicephalus annulatus | reverse complement strand
CGGCGCAATCAACCATCGCAGCACTGAGCGCTATCTTTGCCAGATTTGGCGTGCCCGTTGAAGTATGCACTGATAACGGCCCACAATTTTCCAGCCATGAATTTTTTTCGTTTTCAAGGAGATACGACTTCACGCACGTTACTTCAAGCCCTCATTATCCGCAGGTCAACGGGCTTCCGGAAAAAGGTGTGCAGGTTGTGAAGCGCATCTTAAAAAAAACTGCAGATTCGGGCGACGACTTCTGGCTGGGCCTGCTAGCCTACCGCTCTACCCCACTGGAGGACGGGCGATCCCCTGGTGAACTACTGCAAGGAAGCGCCTTCGCGCCAACCTCCCGGACTTCAGTACGGTGACCGCAACCGACGTCAAAAAGCACAGCCAGGCCCAAGGGAGAAGACCTTTGCCTCCTCTGCAGAAGGGTGACGTCGTGAGGCTGAGACGCTGCATGGTCCCGGAAAGCTCAAGTAGTGGGTTCGCCATATCTAAGGTCCTACCTTGTCAAACGGAAAAACCAGAAGCTCTTAAGGCGCAACCGTCGTCACCTACTTCAAACAGGCGAACGGTTCATCGAGGAAAGCAACGACGACATTGATACCAGCTCAGCGGACAACAACGTTGGTGGCCATCCGACAGTGGCAACTTCAACCTCGCCAGCCAATGCCGACGTCGCGAAGTTCCGACGTCGGACGACCTTTCGCCACCTGTGGTGCGTCAGTCAACTTCACCACCGACGCCAGCTTTGAGAAGATCGACTCGAATTGTGAAGCCACCACAGCGTCTTCCTTACGACAAGACATTAACCAAGTGTATATCATTTTTTTAAATGCCATGTACTTACCACCGTTTCGCTGGGTATGTAATTTCATTGTTAACGGAAAGGATGTATCCGGCAAGGCTATTTGCATCTCGACTGGGCATCGGACCTGCGCAGATACTCATGGCGTACTATCGTGCGCCTATATAATCAGTGACTGAAAAAACCGATATCACTTCTTGTTCTGGCCATCATGCTGTCTCATCGTCTTTGCTAGCTACAGCTACCAAGCAAGTGTGCTTGCAGCAGTCACACAATGAGTATTAAGAAAAGGCTCTGGAAGGCCACTCTTCTAGCTTTCGCTGTGGACTGTGCTGTGCCTTCTACGCAGGCCTGGCGTTTTTTTACTCGTATCACGTTACACCATGATGATGATGATGATGATGATGATTGATGTTTTGTGGCGGCAGGGCCATTTTTATGGCGAAAGAGCGCCAGTTCATTGTTACTATAGATAGATATCGACAATGATATGGCCGTAAAAGCAAGATGCGGTTAGCAGAAAACCAATCACTTTTGTCAATACTTAGACCGGTGAACCATGTAAGTCATGGGGGAAAATAATGATGCCCGCCCATCTGACGTGGACACCGCACAAGGCAGGCGAGTTCTTCAACGAAGGTGACGTTGTCCTCAAGTGGAACCCGGTGACGCACACATTGAGATTTCTACTGTCCTGGCTGCCTCATCTGTGATACATGGTGGTGCCTTCGCAAGGAGGGTTGTCTCTCGACGACTTCGCCGACATCGTCGACAGACACAAGGTATGAACACCATGTTTGTATAAACACCATCTGGCTACTGATTCAGCAAAGAATCTTCGCAGAAACAAATGCACAAAAAAGCAACTCCTTCTGGTGTTACAATTTGGATGAGCAAGGGAACCCTGCGATTAGAGTTGCTGGAGTTCGCGCTGCTCGGGTTACCAAACTAGGGTGAACCTTCAAGCTATCGCATATGCTACCGCTGCTTCATTGTGTTTTGTGGGCACTCACAGATTGCCACAATTCTTTACCTTTAAGCCATATGCGATAGCGATATTCTGTTCCTAGTGCGTACTGCTAAGAGTGTTTAGAAGCCTTTTCAAACTTGTGTGCATTTTGTAGTAGGCGACTGGCTTTAAACCTTGAAGTCGTCATGATAATATCATGTTTTGACGCACGATGACAATGTACGCTTGTATCAAGCATCAATACGCGGCTATAGTTTATGTAGTAATATGAACCTTGTATACAGATCGCGTGTGTTGTGGTCCTGCATACGCGTCTTCCACAGACTGTGTATACCAATAGAAAAAAGATATCGTACGGTGCTTCATCAAGAGATGTTGGCATTGCTCATGGCTCTTCCCCACATGGTCATCTAATGGCTGTGGCGATTGACTGCTGATTAGAGCGTCGAGAGTTTGTATCCCGGCAGTGATGATTAGTGTAGTTTATTGCCGCAAGGGTCGATGTGACCAAAGAGCGCCAGAGCGATGATAATGAGCTGTGCGTTACGCAGCGTGGATAAAACAGATGTGACGTGGTTGTAAATGGACCTAAAACAGTCGCTGTAGGTGCGTAAAATTAGAGTAAAATTATGGCAATCACAAATGACTTACCTATCGGAAAAAAACGAATAGTGGGCATGGTGTAAACCACCACCCACCATTATAGTGGATTAATGTAGTGGGTGGAATGGTGGGAAACGCTCACCATGGCGCATGGTGGGATATATGGTGGGTGCTGCAGTGCCGGCAACGCTTAAGCGCGAAATGACGTCAGAGTCACCGTGACGAGCTGCCACAAAAAATAAAAAGAATTCCATAAAAACGGTATAAAAAACAACCGTCCCATAAAAAAAACAAGGTGCCACGGGGGATCGAACGTGCAACTTGCGGATTCCCATTCGAAGACACTATATAACCACTGCGCCATACCAACATGACGTCGAATGTGTGTTAAATACTTAGTTGCCATACAAACTTACGGTTAAACTTAAGTTATGTTGGTCGTGTACACAACACAGACAAGATCTACACCTGCTACTAAAAATTTCACATTTATTAAACACAAGCAACTGCGGCCTGTAACGATTGCCACTGCGTTAATGGCACTAGTGCTATTTTTTTACAATTCACAACTTCAAGAAAAAACACAAGAGGACAGGGGAGCAGCAACAGTTTACCGGCGAGGTCTGCCAAGTTTAATACCCGTTTCACGCTCGTTCTAAAGGGCGGCATCTGCTCACGCTTTATGACGCTTCTAGGCTCATTCCATAGATACGCCCGCCTAATTTGTTTGATTGAGTATTGGGATGCTTTTCGCGCAACGTAGAGGGCGGTCGTGCCAGCGCAATGCTGTAGCTCTATCGCTAAAGCAACAACTACATAACGGCTTGGCCAAACGAATGCAGGGTGCCGGAAACATTACGCTATCATATTGGTTCACCAAGCATACTAATTGCCACGTCTGAGTTCTCGTACACAAGCTAGAGAAGTGCCGGCGAGTGCGACCGGCGGCTGTCGGTGAGAAGACACTTACGTTATCTGGGAGTGCTTTAAACACGTCGCATCGATGTTTGTTGCTTCTTGAGCGGACATCATACACAATTAAAAATGCTTCATTTAGGTTAATTGATGCCATGGCTGCGCTGTATTGTCATACTTAATCGTCGAAATCGTGTATTCGGAAACCAGAAAGCACGGATAAACACAATTGTACGGGCTCGGTTGGTAGGCCTAACCTTTGGTAGGAAATCATGGTGGTAGAACATGTAGTGTACAGATCCCAGCTTGGTACACTATATACATTTCCCGCCATTATAAGCCCACCCATCACCTGCTTACTGCTTCCCAGCATTCTCGCGATGGTGGGCAGAGCTTCTCAGCTTGGTACACCATGTGGCCCACCATAAGAAGCAGCACCCATCATCTTCTTAGTGCTTCCCAGCATTATCGCAATGGTGGGAAGAGTTTCTCAGCTTGGTACACCATGTTGCTCACCCTAATACGCACCACCCACCATATGCTTAGGGCATCCCAGCATTATCGCAATGGTGCGCAAGTGTCCCATTATTGCCCACTATCTAGCCTCTGCTTTCCACCGTCATTTTCACTTTCTCCATCCTCTGTACACCATACCACCCAGTATGTCCCAGCACATACACAATATTTTCCACTACGTCCCACCATATCCATCATAATTTCCACCATGCCCACTGTTATTTCCACTACGCCCACCATGTTTCCAGTATCCACCATGGCAATTTTTACGATAGGAAATTGTGTCATGAAGACGTGAAATTCATTAAAAATAATTCATATATAAAATAAAAGTTTGGTGTGGAGCACTAGTGCCTTGGCAGAGCCCTTAAAACAGGGGCATGGAGGCCTGGGCTCATTGAAAGCTGCTATCAGAGCAGCATCTTCTGGAGCGAGGATGCGCTATGAAGTTGTTGGGCTAAAAACATTATACTACATCTTTTGGAAATTCAAGGATTGATTTTGCGTCAAAAGTGGCTCTTAACCGAGAAACATAATAGAATGTAGAAGAAGATAGCGGTAGGCTGAAGGAAAATATTTCTTTCTCTCTCTCAGCTTCCGGACACTCCAGGAGGACGTGGAGGACGGTTATCCTCTCGCCACATCACCCAAAAGTAGGAGGTTCATCGCCAGTCAGAAGAAAGCTATTGGTACCGTATGTGTGTCCTATTCTGAGGCGACAGAATAGGACATCAGTTCCACCGTCTTCTCGTAGCGGAGGGTCAGCAACCTAACTGCGGCTTAATCAAGTGAAGCCTATTAGTTATTTCTGTGTCCCACAAGCGTTACCAGTGGCTTCGCAGGTTCTTACGTAGGAAGGGTTTCAGATCTACTGCCGGGACCGTACCGGTATGGTTAATTGCGCGCAATATAATTGACGTGGCCATTTGGTCAGCCTACCACATTGCCCTCTATGCTTTTATGGCCAGGTACTCAGCAAATAGTAACATGCTGGTGGACAAGTACGCTGTACACAGAACGGAATACAGCTCAAATATTACTTGATTTCTTATCTGAAAAGTGATCCTAATTCATTTACGATGCTTACCGCCTCTGTACATATGATTGATTTTTGTAACGTTTGACAACATATTTGCTTCACAACCGACAATAGGGCATAACCTTCAGCCATAAAGATACTTGTTTCCGGGCGCAGTACACCGGATTCCGAGAAGAATGGTCTGACGGCTGCATAAGCCACCACGCATGCGACTAAAGCGTCAGTATAAAACTCTACGCATGAGTAGTTGAACTGGAGTTGTCGGAAATGCATTTTAATATGTGCTTATGGTGCGCGTTTAGTGATCTAAAAAAATTAGGTGTCACAATGTATAAGCTGCCACTGCACGGCGATAAATGTTTCGCTGCGGGCATAGGACAAACTTCTAGCAGTGGAACACCCATTTCCTCACTTAAGTTTCTCACTCGCAAAGAAAACGGCTTCTCTCTGCGGGTCGAATATAGAATAGAGTGGTAGCGGTCATATTGTTTATAGTTGTATAAGAAGGATGCTTGATGTTAGCGCGTACCTTTCAGAAATACGTGAAACTGCTATAGAATCGCTGCAGGTGTAGTGACCACTGATTTGACTCTACATAGAGACTTTAGATCGAACTTGTGCGGAAAGCACTGGTTGCAAGTCGGATACCCAAATGGTGAACGCAGTCTAGGATTTTTAATGCACTTGGGGTTGCGGAATGATAAATTTTACATGCCTAATCACGGTGCGACCAGAAGAGGCTTTTGTACAACTTCAAGAGGCACTTTCGAACTCTACTCTATGTTGTACGTGATTGGAGCTTCAGGACGTTCATCACTTTCAAAGATTTAATTTTTACATGTTTATATGGGGAATAAACGTGAGCTTAGAATCTAAAGTTGTTCCCAAGAATTTATGCTCGCTGCTCACAGAGAGTTGGTCTCCCTTGATTGCAACACATGGTAGTGGCATTACCCCTTGTTTGTTGGAGAAAAGTAGGCAAGCACTTTTCTGGGTTGTTTATTTTAAAACTATTCTCATAAGCCCATTCAGAGAATTTATTCACTCTATGCGGCACTTGTCATTCGCAGATAGACATATTGCATAATTTTGAAGCTCATCTGCACATCATCTACATACACGGAATAAAACGTCGCGTTTGGAATTTCGAACAAGAGCATTTCCGACTTTTACGCGAAAGCTTCGGTTAGACAGATAACTTTTAGTTGTGTTTATATGTTCTCTTAGATGCTCATGGCGGCAAGATCACGTAGAATCCCAAAATTCCCATGTTATATTGTACGCTTTCTCTAAGTCTAAGAATACCGAAAGCACCACCGCGGTGGTCTAGTGGCTAAGGTACTCGGCTGCTGACCCGCAGGGCGCAGGTTCGAATCCCGGCTGCGGCGGCTGCATTTCCGATGGAGGCGGAAATGTTGTAGGCCCGTGTGCTCAAATTTGGGTGCACGTTAAAGAACCCACGTGGTCTAATTTCCGGAGCCCTCTACTACGGCGTCTCTCATAATCATATAGTGGTTTTGGGACGTTAAACACCACACATCAATTAATCAATTAGCAATACCGAAAGTACAAGCTGCCTATAATTAAATGCATCTTGGTGTATGTCTTTCGAACAACGTGGCCTATTGTCAACCTCCCCTTTCTGAAAAAAAAAATGCTGAAGGGTGTTGCGTGTGCTGTTACTCTCTAGAAAGTGAATTGAGCGCCGGTTTAACATTTTCTCATTTAGTTTGCATAGACAGCTTGTTAACACTAATGGCCTGTAGCTGGCGGCCAAGGACGGGTCTTTGCCTTTTTAAGAACCGGGATGACTATAGCTTCTTTCCATGACAATGGAATATACGCAGCTGCCAACATGGTATTGAAGAGGGTTAGGAGAGTTTTTAGTGCTTCGGGGTGAAAGTACTTGATTATTTCGTACGTTATACGATCGTTACCTGGCACCGATTTGTTGCAGCACGCAAGAGATGCCTTAGGTTCAGCTAATGTAAATGGGCAGTTGTAAGCTTCACTGGACGGACCTTTTACATTCAGGGGATGCCGCTCTTCGCGTTCTTTGAATATTAAGAACGTTTATGTATAGTGTGATGCACTTGAGACATATTCAAACTGTTTGCCTAGGCAGTCTGCCTGCTCCTCCAGGCTTTCCTGTCGGCTATTTACTAAGGGTAGGGGGTGTGATTCCCGGCCCATTAACTTGATACCCTGTTCCAAACCTTCATTTTGTCGGTGTAAGAATTTATACCGGTGATGTACCTATTCCAATTTTCTTTCTTTGCAAGACGACACGTTCCTCTAACTTGTGACTTAACCTGTTTGAAATTGACAAAGTTTTCAGCCATTGGGTAATTTCAGAGTAATCTTCAAGCTTCATTTTGACTATTGCGCACTTTCCGACAATCGTCGTTCCACCATGGGATACGACGCTTATCAGTCATTCCGTTAGTTTGCTTACTACCGTTCACTGCAGCGTCAATAATAAAACCGTTTAGGTATGCCACAGCATCGTCTATATTAAAATCAGCAATGTCTTCTCCGTCTAAAAATGTGTTTTCTCGGAACATGCGGCGGTGAGGCTGGGCCTCCCCGTCCCAATGTGGGAGCGGCCCGCGATCCTACCCCTATAAAACGGGGGTGAAATCCTTCAGGAACCCAATAAAGTTTTTTTATACATGCAGCATCTATCTCGGAACAGTTCCCAGTTAGTTGACTCGGTGTTCCAACAAGGAAAGCTAGGCGAGCATGTATCTTCCTTTGTTATCTTCAACCTAATCGGGAAGTGGCCACTTCCAAGGGATTCTAGGAACAGACCACACTAGAAATGGAATTAGCGTACTCGAGACAATACTCAAGTCTATAGAAGAGTTGACTGATATGTGGGGTTTAACGTCCCAAAACCACTATATGATTATCAGAGACGCCGTAGTGGAGGGCTCCCAAAGTTTAGACCACCTGGGGTTCTTTAACGTGCATCTAAATCTGAGCACACGCACCTACAACATTTCCGCCTCCATCGGAAATGCAGCCGCCGCAGCCGGGATTTGAACCCGCGCCCTGCGGGTCAGCAGTCGAGTACCTTAGCCACTAGACCACCGCGGCGGGGCTAAGAGTATGTGCTGTGTGTAGTGCTGTAATATGTTGGTTTTTGTTAAGTAAACATAAACCTGACGAAAACAGAAAGTGTTCTATCAGGCGTCCTCACGCATCGAAACGGGAGTCGCCCCACAGGGAATTATGTGCGTTTAGATCACCAACGACTATATACGGTAGAGGAACTTCATCAATCAAGCTTTGAAATGGTGTCTTCGAAGGTTGATAGCACGGAGGAATGTAAATAGAAGTAATTGTTAGTAGCTTCCCAAACAGCACGTACTGCTCGGACAGCAACTGCCTCAAGAAAAGTTCGGAGGTTTAATAACTTACAGGCAACACCTTTATCATTTATTATAACGACACCACCCGACGAGGTGGCGGCGTCGTCACGGTCTTTGCGGAAGATGGCATATTGCTTTAGAACGTTTGTTTGTGTGGACTTGAGATTTGTTTCCTGAACACACAGACTTTTTGGAATGTTTGTTAATAGGTTCTTTCATATCACCGAGGTTATGAAGAATTCCTCTCACATTGCACTGTAAGATCTGCGCGTCAAGTTTAGATGTGTTGTGTGCGGTATGCTCAAAGATGGAAAATTAGCTCATGGCCCCTCATAGGGGCTGTGACACGAGATTTTTTCATTTTGGATAGATCGATAGAGTCGCCCCAACCCTTAGGCGCTCACTGCGCCCTCACACTTGGTGTTGTGTTTATTGCCTCTTGCGAGGCACTGGACGCGCACTCCTGCAAGCACTGACTGTTTTGAGGGCCTCGCCTCAAAAGACGAGACCTTGACGTCCCCCAGCCCGGAGGTTGGTGGGTCCTTCTTGAATGGCGGATTGGCACTGGCTGCAACCACCAAGGGGTTGGATGGCGTCACAACCGGCTCACTACACGTGTGCCAGACAGCCGCCGGAGGCCACCATGGCGCTGTCTCCTGGCGCGCCACTTCCGCAAAGCTGGTTCCTGGCAGGCAGGTCACTTGCTTTCGTGCCTCCCTAAATGAAATGTTTTGTTTTACTTTAGTTGTGGCTATTTCCTTTTCTTTCTTTAGCATGGGTATGATCATGAGTGTGCGGCATGCTCCCTATTGCAGTTCGCACAGTGAAGAGAGTTTTCACAGGCGTCAGATGTGTGTTCTTCAGCTTTGAATTTGGAGCAAGTTAGGCGGCCTCGGCAGTTCTGTGAACTGTGGCCTAACCACTGGCATTTGAAACATTGGAGAGGTTCGGTATATATGGCCTCACTCGAAGCCTGATGTACCCAGCCTCGATGGAGTCGGGCAGTACACTTGAATTAAAAGTAAGTATGGGGTGCTTTGTTCTGACTTCTTTGCCCTCACGCCTCATCTTAATTCATTTAACGTGATGACATTCTGTTCACATAAAACATCCAGGAGTTCAGCCTCCGTCAGCCCTAACAGGTCATCATCTGAAACAACGCCACGGGTTGTGTTAAGGGCTCAGTGTGGGGTTACTATTAATTTGGTATCTCCGATTTTCACTAGATTAGACAGTCTCTCATATTGTTTCTGGTCACGGAGCTCCAACAGGAGGTCACCCCTTGCCATTCTCGATGCTTTATTTCCTGGGCCAAAGATTTCTGTCAAAGACTTCGAAACTAGAAAAGGCGAAAGGGTTCGCTTTGGATTGCCGGGTGTGTCAGCGTGGACAACGTGGAATAAGAGAAAAGATACTCTCTGGCAACCAAAAAACTGAAAGACTTGATCGGTGTGCCCTCTTTTCTGAGGGCGATCAAGGAGTGGCGGAAAGAAACTAGCTATATGTAAATGTAAACTTTTCGGCAGCGGTGCCAGCAATCCACCAAGGAGGCCTACAAGGGACGCTCCAGGGTCTGTAAGCACAGGCCCTGCCGACGCCAGCTGTACGCCACCACTATAACCGAATATGGTGTATCCAAGGTAGGTTAGCCACACAGGGTTAACCTTTGCCGCCAGGAAATATGGAAGTCAATGGAAGAGAGTAGAGGACAGAAAAGATTCAAAGCAAAAGAAAAGACGAAGATGTGAGGGGCATACAGGAAAAGGCGACTGCCGATTCCCCCCGGGCGGGTATCCGGGGTCGCCGTCTACGTGAAGCCGGGGCCAAAGGGGTGTGTTGCCTCTGCCGAAGGGCCTTAAAAGGGCCAAGCACCCAGCGTCAGCTCAACCCCCAGGTTTTCCTTACGCACGGCTGGGCGTGGGAAGGATTCGAACCCCCCCCCCCCCCCCCCCGTTAGCTCGTGTCTGTGGTGTTGCTACACACCAAACACCTGCTTGAGCAGACGCCCTTGTTGGGACTGTCTCAAGCGATGTCTGAAGCAGCAGATATATAGAGTTATTAGACTACAATGGCAACACCACCAGATGGCGCGACAATATTGTCCCGGTTAAAGTCTCTTAATAGAGAAAGTAGCGACATTCATTTCCATATTTTTCCAAAGTGGTCAAGACTCCTTTCAAGAATGCCATGTCACACTGAAAATGCGCGCTACGTCTATTCATCGCCACACATCTATCCCTATCCGTCATGCCCCTCCATTCACTAATTCTAGACGTCCGGTATATTTCTAAGTCACGCACAGCACGTTCGTTATCAGGTTGACATGGCATTTTTGATAGGATAGTGGCGAGAGCATGGTACAGCGAAAAAAGGAGATATAAAAAGAAAGACGTGTCCGCGTGTTTCTCAGGCGACAGCCCGTGTAGCGGAGAAGTGGAAGGTGGGAGAGGAGGGTGCTTGGTGAGGCGGCTCCTTTTAAAACAAAAATGATACTTTCCCAAGAATATCCAGGGACGTTAGCCCCAGTGTTTTTAAAAATAGTGTTTTTAAAAAATTCGATAGGAACTTGGCATGTTTTCATTTTCGGTGTGTTTCCTTGCACACTGCACTTTTCTTCTTGTTGAACATTGTTGAGGTTTCTCAGCAGTTTTTTACCATTCCACTGGAGTATTTATGTCTTCTTTTTAGAATAATTTAGTCCTGTGTGTACAAAAACTGTCGCTTTAGCGTACACAATCTTTTCTGGGCCCTTTGATTCTGCGTCTCTTTTTCTTGACACGTTCCAGAGAGCTGCGCCTATCCTTTGGTGTGTGAGGGGCTCAAAGAGTGAAACTTGTATCCACCACCTCTGGAGAGGTGGTGGATGGTACCTGCTGAGCAGGCACGTCCATAGATGTTTCAGACCTAGTTGCGCTTGCAGTAGTCCAAATTTCGGCAGAGTAGAAGTCCGTGGGCTTTTTGTAGCATGAGGTTGGAAAAGGACAAGCTGATCAAGCCAGAGGGTGGGAAAAGGGGCGCTGGTGGCGAAGCCGTGGTCACACTCTGAGCATCTTTCACGGGTGCAGGTAGATGTGGCGTGGTACCCAGCGCGGAAAATCAGCAAAGGAGGGACTGTAGTGATGGACTGTGAACGGTTTGCATGCCTCTTGAAATAGCGGAGTGAATTTCACTTTGACCTCAAGAATTTCTTTTAATTTTTCTAGGACAGGCACGATCACGAGAAAGCGGGAGAGTCTCCTACGCAGTTCGAACAATGGGCTGTTGCAGTGAACATTTCCGATGAGTATTCCTTGGAGCCACATTTCGTGCAAGTAGCACGTCATTAGAGCTTTTCATCGATGTCCAAATTATTGACATTTGAAGCACCGTATATAGGGCCTGACACGTAGTTCACAGTAGCCTGTTTCAATTGAATCGGGTAAATGAGTGGCACTGAAAGTGATAATGATACGTTTCTTTGGTATTTCTTTCTCGCCTTCTTGTATTCCTGTTTGTTGAACCTTCGCTACATTTTGATCTCACTGGCTTTCACATAATTCACTGTAAGACAGTTCAAGAAGGTCGTCATCAGAGATAACGCTGCGGATTTTGTTCATGAATCTCTGTTGGTCTACGGTAACTGGGACGTCCCTAAATGCGCCAATTTTACGTAGGTTGTCATATTGGAGCTTGTCGTGAACATCGAGAGGGAGGTCGCCACTTCTTAACTTGGTTACATAATGACCTGGACCAATTGCTTCTGGGAGCGTATTTGAGACAATAAAGGTAATGATGCTCAGACTTCTGATTTCTTTCTGGATATGCGCAACATGTTACTTCCGAAAGGACGGCTCTTTATTTGTTTCAGTAATATGAAGCTTTCCTTTGGTGCATCATCTTCTTTTCGGGTGGCGATCAGGGAGTGCGGCAAAAAATTGCATCATACGTGCAATGTAACACTTGAAGTCCCCAGCCCGGCATCGCTGCTATAAGCAAATAACTACCCAAAGTTTTACAACTACACAAGCTTAACCCTATCCACCAGGAAAACTCAGAAGTAAACGGAAGACAAAAGTAGACAGGAAAGACAGAAAAGTGAGAGGAAAGACCAATATTAGAAGGAAAAGAGAGGCAGGGAAAGTGTACTTTCTATTTCCTCTTTGTAGGTCAGGCCAGGGGAGCCATCTACGTTAAGGCGGGGGAAACGGGGTGTGTTACCCCTGCCGTGGGGCTTCAAGGGCCCCAACACTCATTGTCGACTCGAGCCCCATGATCCCCTTTTAACGCAGACAGGTAATTAACGCACGGCTAAACGTGGAAGGGGTCAAGACCCCCGTTGATTTGAGCCCGGGGTGAAGCCACTACCGAAACGCCTATTTGCACGTACACTCCTGCGGGCAATATATAACTTATTGCGCGAGTATTTTATCTTGCTGTTAGTTATTTTATTTCTTTCTTTAAAAGTCACATAACTGCAAAACCGCTGTGTAACTTGCGGTGCTAGTATTGTTGAAAACTATTTTTGTACTGTTTTTTTTATTTTGTAAGTCCACTCCTGCCTTGGTCATGCTGGCCTACAGTATTGAGAAATAAGTGAAGAAATAATGCACAAAACATTGTCCAGAGTATTCTATATAAAGCATAGTAAACACACAAAGTATGGTAATGATTAATTTATTGCAAGTTTTACTTGTTGTGTACCACATTGGTCTTATTGGTTAGAGGACATTCTGTGAAATTTGTTATCCCAAAAACGCTCTCACCGGCTTCTTTGCATATGTTCCTAAAAGTTTTTCATGTCGTTGCCGTTTCCTCACGCGGACATCATAAAATGTGGTTCGCGTTCCTGCAAGAAAAATCAGGCTAGATATATATGACCGTATTTCAAAAGTTTTCAAGCAACACTCGCTGGCTCCATTTTTTGCATCTCGGCCGGGATTTTCAGTAGCGATACTCGGACACTGTTGTGAAGGGTATGCGCTATCAGTCACCCGACGAAGAGGTGGTGTTGGCTGTGAAAAGGTTACTTTCTTTCAAAAGCTCTATTTTATGAGCATTCTAAGTAAACACAAAAGAGAGTAGCAGATTCAAAGCAGGTAGAATTGGTATGTCGAGTATTTAGATGTCGTGGCGCAGTACTCAAGGTGATATATTCTCTGATAAGTATAAAACTATATGCCGTCCTTTGGGCTCTGGCGTATAAAAACTGCACAACGATGCATCTCAGTGCTCGTGTCGTCTTGGACATTTCATTACACCATTTATGATGATGATGAGTAGTTTTTGATGGCGCAAGGGTAGATTGATGGCCAAAGAGTGCCATTTCAATTGACTACAGATATGAACAATCATATGATGCGTGGCTGTAAAAGAGCCTTAAAAATCCTCGCGCTAACGCGGGTGTTAAAACATAGAAGTAATAAAATTATGACAGTGGCGTGAGATATGTGTAGTGAAAGAGGATGGCAAAATGTCATTATAATAAAACCATGGTGAAGATATAGTCACTGCAGCCACGACCACGGTACAGAGGTCCTGCTACGCATGACCTCGAAATATCATGTGAAAACTATGCACATCTTTTAAAAAAGTGAAAAGTGTTTTCAGTTTAAAAAGCTTATCCCTACCGATGAGCATCTTAGGGTGTGGAGGGAGCTGCCATCGGTAGGGCAGTAAAAATGCTTTTTTTCTAAGAGCATCTAGCTCATTGCACTGAACGAGAATGTGGAGAACCGTAAGGAGTTCTCCACATCTCTCACAATATGGTGGATTGCCGGTAGATAGAAATGAATGTGTAGAATATGTACGTCCTGTTCTTAGCTTTGTTAGTACTATTTATGTGTGTCGTGATTTTGATAGTGGTGGCCAATAAACTAGTTGCGGCTTAATAGCACGGAGTTTATTATCTGTGTGTTTATCCTACGTGCTCTGCCAATACCCCTTGAGCTTTCTTTTTAGAAAAGTTTTTAATTCAAGTGCAGGGATTGGTATTGTTGCACTGGGAGTAGTGTCATTGGCAGAAGCCGCATGATTGTCGGCCAGAACGTTCCCTTGTATCTCACGATGCCCTGGAACCCAGCAGACAACAACGTGTTGTTTCGATGTGTACAGTGTGCCCATAAATGAGTAAAGTGACACCAGAACGGTATTTTTGTCTTTTTAGGCGTTTTCAGGGCTTTGACCACGCTTAGGGAATCTGTGTATATTACAGCCTTTTGTATTTTATCTGTTTGATGTGTTTTACGACCGCAAGTATTGCGTAAGCTTCTCCTGTGAAAATGCTTGCATCGGAATGAAGAACGCCGGCCTCGGAAAAGGAATGGCCTACCGCTGCATATTACACATAAGTGCTTGACTTTGACGCATCAGTAAAGAACGCAGGGCACGTGTATTTAGGTTGTAGTTATAGGAAGTATGTATGTATGTGTGCAAGGGGTGCGTGCTTTCTGACTTCAACAAAAAAGACATCACAGTATATGAGCTGCCACTGCCACGGTGGCAGATATGTTGCAGGAGCCATCAAACTGTGTTCAAGAAGAATCACACCTGTTTCATTGGCCAGGCCCCTTACACGGAGCGCGTAGGGCTGCCTAAACGAAGGATGGTTTTCGAACAAGCCAGAACAAGAAAAATCGTTAATTGTGAAGTGGGAAGGGTGTTTCTCGTCTGCCTTCACCTTCAAAAAGTACAAAAGAACAGGAAACATCTTGTAGGTGGAGCGACCATTCATTCAAATCCACGTACAGGCTCTCCACAGGGCAAGTTCGGAAAGCCCTCATAGAGAGGCGAATGCCCAGATGGTGGGACAGGGTCGAGAATTTTCAAGGCTGATGGTGTTGCCGACTGATAGATTATAGCACCATATTCTAGGCGTGTGCGTACGAGGCTTTTATATAAATTCATTAGATATTTCGTGTCACTACCCTGTGTAGTGCGTGACAACACTTTCAAAATGTTTATTGTTTAAGCACCTGTCCTTTAAATACTTGAGTGTGTTCGCCTGGTTTTCCAAGCTCTCCCTTAGTGAGTTCACGAGAGGAAGCGTGTTTACTTGTCGTCCTGCTACCTTACTAACCATGTTCAACACTCTCGTCTCACCTAGGTATGAAATAATGCCCAATAAGAGTTTATCCCTTAGTGTGTTCACGAGAGGAAGCGTGTTTACTTGTCGTCCTGCTACCTTACTAACCATGTTCAACACTCTCGTCTCACCTAGGTATGAAATAATGCCCAATAAGAATTTATGGCAACTTCTCTTCTCGCCTGTCGGCGCGGTCCTCCTTCCTTGCGACTTGATGTTCTCAAAAATCTAAGGATTCTCGGCTGTAGGTGAGTCTCTAAGCAACTTCAATGCCTTATTTTGCTCTTTGCGCGCATTACGGCACTTATTATTCCACCATGGGTCTCGTCGTTTGCCAGGCGACCCAGATGTTTGTGGTGTCCATTTCGTTGGCAGCATCAATCAAAAAAAGCTGTCAGGTAGCTCACAGCAGCTTCTATGCTTAACAACCGCATGTCGGTCCTGTAAGGAGAGTCACTTTTCGAAACTGTTCCTAATCGGCTTTGTCGGTGAGCCATGTGGGAACCCGTGGAAGACATATATTTCATATTGATGTGCTGAGAACTACAGGAAAATGGTCATTACCGTATCGAATATTGATGACTTCACATTTGAATAAAGTAGGAGTGATGAAGATGTAATGCTGAGGTGTGTTGACGAGTAGCTTTTGTTAAAATTATTGTAATATGTTGTCTTTTTGAAAATCGGGCGCGGGGGCGTAGGCTTCGGAAGAAAAAGGAACTGTTCATTCAGGCGACCTTCGCGCATCAAGGCGAGTGTCGTGCCGTAAGCTTTTATGCGCATCAAGTCCCCTAAGACAGCATGGTGTTCTGGTAGTTGATCTATGAACGACCGAAATTCC
>WOVY01008681.1:0-13962 GCA_013436015.1 Rhipicephalus annulatus | reverse complement strand
TTCAACATGTGCTTGTTTTTTTCGCGTACGAGCAAGAATCACCGCCTGTATCTTCTGGCAGAAGTGAAGTAAAGTATCGTTCGGCAGACACCGCGACAGAGAGCAGAGTGCGTGTAATTCCAGCATGTGCTTGCTTTTTTTGCGTACGAGCAAGAATAACCGCCTGTAACTTGTGGCACCACGAAAGTAAAATATTTTTAGATAGACACCACGGCAGTTGGCAGAGTGCGTGTAATTCTAGTATGTGGTTTCTTTTTATCGTACGAGGAATAATAACCACCTGTATCTTCTGGCAGAACTGAAGTCAAATATTTTTCAACGGACACCGCAGCAGAAGCAGAGTGCGTGTATTTCCACAACGTGGTTACTTTTGCGGATGAGATGGACTAACCTCTTGTATCTTCTGACAGAACGAAAATAAAGTACGTGTCGGCAGACACCGCGGCAGACAGCAGAGTGCTTGTAATTACAGCGTGTGCTGCTTTTTTGCGCAAGAGCAAGAATAAACCGGCCTGTATCTTCAGGCAGAACTAAAGTAAAGTATTTTTCAACGGCACCACCGCGTCGACAGCAGAGTGCGTGTACTTCTAGCATGTTGCTTGTTTTTTTGCGTACGAGAAGATTCACCGCCTGTATCTTCTGGCAGAACCGAAGTAATGTATTTTTCGGTGTACACCGCGGCAGACAGCAGAGTGCGTGTAATTCCCGCATGTGCTCGCTTTTTTGCGTACGAGCAAGAATAACCGCCTGTATCTTGTGGCACAACTGAAGTAAAGTATTTTTCGGTGGACACCGCGGCAGACAGCAGAGTGCGTGTAATTCCAGCATCTGCTTGCTTTATTTCATACGAGCAAGAATAACCACCTGTATCTTCTGGCAGAATTGCAGTAAAGTATTTTTCGGCGGACACCGTGGCAGACAGCAGAGTGCGTGTAATTCCAGCGCGTGCTTGCTTTTTTTGCGTACGAGCAAGAATAACCGCCTGTATCTTGTGGCACAACAGAAGTAAAATATTTTTCGATGGACTCTGCGGCAGACAGGCAGAGTGCGTATAATTGCAGCATGTGCTTGCGTTTTTCTGGCGTACGAGCAAGAATAACCGCATGTATCTTCTGGCAGAACTGAAGTAAAGTATTTTTCAGTGTACACCGCGGCAGATAGCAGTGTGAATGTAATTCCAGCATGTGCTTGCTTTTTGCGAATGAGCAAGAATAACCGCCTGTATCTTCTGGCAGAAACTGAAGTAAAGTATTTTTTTGGCGGAAACCGCGGCAGACAGCAGAGTGCGTGTATTTCCAACACGTGGTTGCTTTTTTTGCGTATGAGCAAGAATACCGCCTGTATCTTCTGGCGGAATTGAAGTAATGTATTTTTCGGCGTACACCACGGCAGACAGCCGAGTTAGTGTAATTCCAGCTTGGCTTTTGCGTACGAGCAAGAATATTCGCCTGTATCTTCTGGCAGAATGAAGTAAAGTTTTTTCAACGAACAGCCGTGGCAGACAGCAGAGTGCGTGTTATTCCATCATGTGCTTGCTTTTTTTGCGTACGAGCAAAAACTGCCTGTATCTTCTGACAGAACGGAAGTAAAGTATTTTTGCAGACACCGCGGCAAAGAGCAGAGTGCGTGTAATTACAGCATGTACTTGCTTTTTTTGCGAACGAGCAAGAATAACCGCCTGTATCTTCTGGCACAAACTGAAGTAAAGTAATTTTTGGTGGACACTGCGGCATACAGCAGAGTTCGTGTAATTCCAGCATGTGCTTGATTTTTTTCGCGTACGATCAAGAATCACCGCCTGTATCTTCTGACAGAACGGAAATAAAGTATCTTTCGGCAGACACCGCGGCAGACAACAGAGCTGGTGTAATTCCTGCATGTGCTTGCTTTTTTGCGTACGAGCAAGAATAACCGCCTGTATCTTTTTGCAGAACTGAAGTAAGTAATTGTACGGGCGGACACCGTGGCAGACCGCAGAGTGCGTGTAATTCCAGCATGTGCTTGTTTTTTTTGTGTACGAGGAAGAATCATCGCCTGTATCTTCTGGCAGAACTGAAGTAAAGTATTGTTCGGCAGACACCGCGACAGACAGAAGAGTGCGTGTTTTCCAGCATGTGCTTGCGTTTTTGCATACGAGCAAGAATAACCACCTGTATCTTCTGGCAGAACCGAAATAATGTATTTTTTGGTGTACACTGCGGCAGACAGCAGAATGCGTGTAATTTCAGCATGTGCTCGCTTTTTTGCGTAAAAGCAAGAATAACAGCCTGTATCTTCTGGCAGAACTGAAGTAAAGTATTCTACGGCGGACACCGCGTCCGACAGCAGAGTGCGTGTAATTCTAGCATGTGCTTGTTTTTTTCGCGTACGAGCAAGAATCACCGCCTGTATCTTCTGGCAGAAGTGAAGTAAAGTATTTTTCGACAGACACCACGACAGACAGCAGATAGCGTGTAATACCAGCATGTGCTTGCTTTTTTGCATACGAGCAAGAATAACCGCCTGTATCTTCTGCAGAACCGAAGTAAAGTATTTTTCGGCGGAAACCGCGGCAGACAGCAGAGTGCGTGTATTTCCAACACATGGTTCCTTTTTTGCGTATGAGCAAGAATAACCACCTGTATCTTCTGGCGGAATTGAAGAAATGTATTTTTCAGCGAACACCACGGCAGACAGCCGAGTTAGTGTAATTCCAGCTTGGATTTTTGCTTACGAGCAAGAATAACCGCCTGTATCTTCTGGCAGAATTGAAGTAAAGTGATTTTCGGCGGACACCGCGACAGAGAGCAGAGTGCGTGTAATTCCAGCATGTGCTTGCTTTTTTTTGCGTACGAGCAAGAATAACCGCCTGTAACTTGTGGCACCACGAAAGTAAAATATTTTTAGATAGACACCACGGCAGTTGGCAGAGTGCGTGTAATTCTAGTATGTGGTTTCTTTTTTATCGTACGAGGAATAATAACCACCTGTATCTTCTGGCAGAACTGAAGTCAAATATTTTTCAACGGACACCGCAGCAGACAGCAGAGTGCGTGTATTTCCAACACGTGGTTACTTTTGCGTATGAGATGGACTAACCTCTTGTATCTTCTGACAGAACGAAAATAAAGTACGTGTCGGCAGACACCGCGGCAGACAGCAGAGTGCGTGTAATTACAGCGTGTGCTTGCTTTTTTGCGCAAGAGCAAGAATAACCGCCTGTATCTTCAGGCAGAACTAAAGAAAAGTATTTTTCAACGGACACCGCGTCCGACAGCAGAGTGCGTGGACTTCTAGCATGTGCTTGTTTTTTTGCGTACGAGCAAGAATCACCGCCTGTATCTTCTGGCAGAACCGAAGTAATGTATTTTTCGGTGTACACCGCGGCAGACAGCAGAGTGCGTGTAATTCCAGCATGTGCTCGCTTTTTTGCGTACGAGCAAGAATAACCGCCTGTATCTTGTGGCACAACTGAAGTAAAGTATTTTTCGGTGGACACCGCGGCAGACAGCAGAGTGCGTGTAATTCCAGCATCTGCTTGCTTTATTACATACGAGCAAGAATAACCACCTGTATCTTCTGGCAGAATTGCAGTAAAGTATTTTTCGGCGGACACCGTGGCAGACAGCAGAGTGCGTGTAATTCCAGCGCGTGCTTGCTTTTTTTGCGTACGAGCAAGAATAACCGCCTGTATCTTGTGGCACAACAGAAGTAAAATATTTTTCGATGGACTCTGCGGCAGACAGCAGAGTGCGTATAATTGCAGCATGTGCTTGCGTTTTCTGGCGTACGAGCAAGAATAACCGCATGTATCTTCTGGCAGAACTGAAGTAAAGTATTTTTCAGTGTACACCGCGGCAGATAGCAGTGTGAATGTAATTCCAGCATGTGCTTGCTTTTTTGCGAATGAGCAAGAATAACCGCCTGTATCTTCTGGCAGAACTGAAGTAAAGTATTTTTTGGCGGAAACCGCGGCAGACAGCAGAGTGCGTGTATTTCCAACACGTGGTTGCTTTTTTTGCGTATGAGCAAGAATAACCGCCTGTATCTTCTGGTGGAATTGAAGTAATGTATTTTTCGGCGTACACCACGGCAGACAGCCGAGTTAGTGTAATTCCAGCTTGGTTTTTTGCGTACGAGCAAGAATATTCGCCTGTATCTTCTGGCAGAATTGAAGTAAAGTTTTTTCAACGAACAGCGTGGCAGACAGCAGAGTGCGTGTTATTCCATCATGTGCTTGCTTTTTTTGCGTACGAGCAAAAAACTGCCTGTATCTTCTGACAGAACGGAAGTAAAGTATTTTTTGGCAGACACCGCGGCAAAGAGCAGAGTGCGTGTAATTACAGCGTGTACTTGCTTTTTTTGCGAACGAGCAAGAATAACCGCCTGTATCTTCTGGCACAACTGAAGTAAAGTAATTTTTGGTGGACACTGCGGCATACAGCAGAGTTCGTGTAATTCCAGCATGTGCTTGATTTTTTTCGCGTACGATCAAGAATCACCGCCTGTATCTTCTGACAGAACGGAAATAAAGTATCTTTCGGCAGACACCGCGGCAGACAACAGAGCTGGTGTAATTCCTGCATGTGCTTGCTTTTTTTGCGTACGAGCAAGAATAACCGCCTGTATCTTTTTGCAGAACTGAAGTAAAGTATTGTACGGCGGACACCGTGGCAGACCGCAGAGTGCGTGTAATTTCAACATGTGCTTGTTTTTTTCGCGTACTAGCGAGAATCACCGCCTGTATCTTCTAGCAGAAGTGAAGTAAAGTATCGTTCGGCAGACACCGCGACAGACAGCAGAGTGCGTGTTTTCTAGCATGTGCTTGCGTTTTTGCATACGAGCAAGAATAAACACCTGTATCTTCTGACAGAACCGAAGTAATGTATTTTTCGGTGTACACCGCGGCAGACAGCACAGTGCATGTAATTCCAGCATGTGCTCGCTTTTTTGCGTACGAGGAAGAATAACCGCCTGTATCTTGTGGCACAACTGAAGTAAAGTATTTTTCGGTGGACAGTGCGGCATACAGCAGAGTGCATGTAATTCCAGCATGTGCTTGCTTTTTTTCGCGTACGATCAAGAATCACCGCCTGTATCTTCTGGCACAACTGAAGTAAAGTATTTTTCGGTGGACACCGCGGCAGACAGCAGAGTGCGTGTATTTCCAGCATCTGCTTGCTTTATTGCATACGAGCAAGAATAACCACCTGTATCTTCTGGCAGAATTGCAGTAAAGTATTTTTCGGCGGACACCGTGGCAGACAGCAGAGTGCGTGTAATTCCAGCACGTGCTTGCTTTTTTGCGTACGAGCAAGAATAACTGCCTGTATCATGTGGCAACACAGAAGTAAAGTATTTTTCGATAGACTCTGCAGCAGACAGCAGAGTGCGTGTAATTCCAGCATGTGCTTGCGTTTCCTGGCGTACGAGCAAGAATAACCGCATGTATCTTCTGGCAGAACTGAAGTAAAGTATTTTTCGGTGTACACCGCGGCAGATAGCAGTGTGCGTGTAATTCCAGCATGTACTTGCTTTTTTGCGAACGAGCAAGAATAACCGCCTGTGTCTTCTGGCACAACTGAAGTAAAGTATTTTTCGGTGGACACTGCGGCATACAGCAGAGCGCGTGTAATTCCAGCATGTGCTTGCTTTTTTTCGCGTACGATCAAGAATCACCGCCTGTATCTTCTGGCAGAACAGAAGTAAAGTATTTTTCGGTGGACACCGTGGCAGACAGCAGAGTGCGTGTAATTCCTGCATGTGCTTGCTTTTTTGCGCAAAAGCAAAAATAACCGTCTGTATCTTCTGGCAGAACTGAAGTAAAGTATTCTAAGGTGTACACCGCGTCCGACAGCAGAGTGCGTGTAATTCCAGCATGTGCTTGTTTTTTTCGCGTACGAACAAGAATCACCGCTTGTATCTTCTGGCAGAACTGAAGTAAACTATTTTTCGACAGACACCGCGACAGACAGCAGAGTGCGTGTAATTCCAGCATGTGCTTGCTTTTTTGCATACGAGCAAGAATAACCGCCTGTATCTTCTGGCAGAAGTGAAGTAAAGTATGTTTCGGTGTACACCGCGGCAGATAGCAGTGGGAAATAATTTCAGCATGTGCTTGCTTTTTTGCGAATAAGCAAGAATAACCGCCTGTCTCTTCTGGCAGAACTGAAGTAAAGTATTTTTTGGCGGAAACTGCAGCAGACAGCTGAGTGAGTGTATTCCCAACACGTGGTTGCTTTTTTTGCGTATGAGCAAGAATAACCGCCTGTATATTCTGGCTGAATTGAAGTAATGTATTTTTCGGCGAACACCACGACAGACAGCCGAGTTAGTGTAATTCCAGCTTGCTTTTTTGCGTACGAGCAAGAATAACCGCCTGTATCTTCTGGCAGTATTGAAGTAAAGTATTTTTGGCGGACACCGCGGCAGACAGCAGAGTGCGTGTAATTCCAGCATGTGCTTGCTTTTTTTGCGTACCAGCAAGAATAACTGCCTGTATCTTGTGGCACCACGAAAGTAAAGTATTTTTCGGTGGACACCACGGCAGTTAGCAGAGTGCGTGTAATTCCAGCATGTATTTGCTTTTTTGCGTACGAGGAATAATAACCACCTGTATCTTCTGGCAGAACTGAAGTAAAATATTTTTCAACGGACACCGCAGCAGACAGCAGAGTGCGTGTATTTCCAACACGCGGTTACTTTTTGCGTATGAGCAAGACTAACCACATGTATCTTCTGACAGAACGGAAATACTTGCCGGCAGACACCGCGGCAGACAGCAGAGTGCGTATAATTACAGCATGTGCTTGTTTTTTGCATACGAGCAAGAATCACGGCCTGTATCGTCTGGCAGAACTGATTTAAAGTTTTTTCAACGGACACCGCGGCAGACAGCAGAGTGTGTGTAATTCCAGCATGTGCTTGCTTTTTTGCGTACGAGCAGAATACGCGCCTGTACCTTCTGGCAGAATTGAAGTAAAGTATTTTTCGGCGGACACCGTGGCAGACAGCAGAGTGCGTGTAATTCCAGCTTGTGCTTGCTTTTTTGCGTACGAGCAAGAATAACCGCCTGTATCTTGAGGCACCACGAAAGTAAAGTATTTTTCAGTGGACACCACGGCAGCTAGCAGAGTGCGTGTAATTCCAGCATGTGCTTGCTTTTTTTTCGTACGAGGAATAATAACCACCTGTATCTTCTGGCTGAACTGAAGTAAAATATTTTTCAACGGACACCGCAGCAGACAGCAGAGTGCGTGTATTTCAAACACCTGGTTACTTTTTGCGTATGAGCAAGACTAACCGCCTGTATATTCTGACAGAACGGAAATAAAGCACTTTTCGGCAGACAACGCGGCAGAAAGCAGAGTGCGTGTAATTACAGCATGTACTTGCTTTTTTTGCGAACGAGCAAGAATAACCGCCTGTATCTTCTGGCACAACTGAAGTAAAGTATTTTTTGGTGGACACTGCGGCATACAGCAGAGTGCGTGTAATTCCAGCATGTGCTTGCTTTTTTTCGCGTACGATCAAGAATCACCGCCTGTATCTTCTGGCAGAACTGAAGTAAAGTATTTTTCTGTGGACACCGCGGCAGACAGCAGGGTGCGTGTAATTCCAGCATGTGCTTGCTTTTTTGCATACGAGCAAGAATAACCGCCTGTATCTTCTGACAGAACGGAAATAAAGTATCTTTCGGCAGACACCGCGGCAGACAGCAGAGTGCGTGTAGTTACAGCATGTGCTTGTTTTTTTCGCGTACGAGCAAGAATCACGGCCTGCATCTTCTGGCTGAACTGAAAGAAGTATTTTTCGGCGGACACCACAGCAGACAGCAGAGCTGGTGTAATTCCTGCATGTGCTTGCTTTTTTGCGTACGAGCAAGAATAACCGCCTGTATCTTCTTGCAGAACTGAAGTAAAGTATTGTACGGCGGACACCGTGGCAGACCGCAGAGTGCGTGTAATTTCAACATGTGCTTGTTTTTTTCGCGTACGAGCAAGAATCACGGCCTGTATCTTCTGGCAGAAGTGAAGTAAAGTATTGTTCGGCAGACACCGCGACACACAGCAGAGTGCGTGTTTTCCAGCATGTGCTCGCTTTTTTGCGTACGAGCAAGAATAACCGCCTGTATCTTGTGGCACAACTGAAGTAAAGTATTTTTTGGTGGACACTGCAGCATACAGCAGAGTGCGTGTAATTCCAGCATCTGCTTGCTTTATTGCATACGAGCAAGAATAACCGCCTGTATCTTCTGGCAGAATTGCAGTAAAGTATTTTTCGGCGGACACCGTGGCAGACAGCAGAGTGCGTGTAATTCCAGCGCGTGCTTGCTTTTTTTGCGTACGAGCAAGAATAACCGCCTGTATCTTGTGGCACAACAGAAGTAAAATATTTTTCGATGGACTCTGCGGCAGACAGCAGAGTGCGTGTAATTGCAGCATGTGCTTGCGTTTTCTGGCGTACGAGCAAGAGTAACCGCATGTATCTTCGGGCAGAACTGAAGTAAAGTATTTTTCAATGTACACCGCGGCACATAGCAGTGTGAATGTAATTCCAGCATGTGCTTGCTTTTTTGCGAATGAGCAAGAATAACCGCCTGTATCTTCTGGCAGAACTGAAGCAAAGTATTTTTTGGCGAAAACCGCGGCAGACAGCAGAGTGCGTGTATTTCCAACACGTGGTTGCTTTTTTTGCGTATGAGCAAGAATAACCGCCTGTATCTTCTGGCGGAATTGAAGTAATGTATTAGATGCGGAAGCATCTTATACTCGCGCCTTGTAGTGCGCCGTCCGCGCCATCCGCACCGCTTCTCCAACATGCGACAGCTGACGCGCGCGCATGCGCCGTCGCGCCGTCGCCCAGCATCTGTGCCGCGCGCGCGCTTTTCCTTCGAGAACATTCAACAGCTGACAGTGCATGCGCCGTCGCGCTGTATATATACTCAAGGTCGGCGCTCGCTCGCTCAGTTGCCGCTCGTGGGTTGGTTTGTACGGCGCGTCGACGTCCAAGGTCGCGGTGAAATGAATTCCAACGAATCCACAAACACAATGATCGACGTCCCTTCGACCAGCGCCGTCCTTTCGCATACGTGTTCACTCATTTAACACCCCCTCCTACAACCACGTTAACCAATTTAGCCATCGACCCAAGTAGGTCGCAATTTAACACCCCATTTCACAACCACGTTAACCAATTTAGCCATCGACCCAAGTAAGTCGCACTATAACACCCCGTTACCAATTATACGCTCCGCATCCTCCTCAGTGTTCCCCCGAGGGAAGCTGCGTGCAATTTTTTTTTTCGGCGTACACCACGGCAGACAGCCGAGTTAGTGTAATTCCAGCTTGGTTTTTTGCGTACGAGCAAGAATATTCGCCTGTATCTTCTGGCAGAATTGAAGTAAAGTTTTTTTCAACGAACAGCGTGGCAGACAGCAGAGTGCGTGTTATTCCATCATGTGATTGCTTTTTTTGCGTACGAGCAAAAAACTGCCTGTATCGTCTGACAGAACGGAAGTAAAGTATTTTTTGGCAGACACCGCGGCAGAAAGCAGAGTGCGTGTAATTACAGCATGTGCTTGCGTTTTTGCATACAAGCAAGAATAACCACCTGTATCTTCTGGCAGAACCGAAGTAATGTATTTTTCGGTGTACACCGCGGCAGACAGCAGAGTGCGTGTAATTCCAGCATGTGCTCGCTTTTTTGCGTACGAGCAAGAATAACCGCCTGTATCTTGTGGCACAACTGAAGTAAAGTATTTTTCGGTGGACACTGCGGCATACAGCAGAGTGCGTGTAATTCCAGCATGTGCTTGCTTTATTTCGCGTACGATCAAGAATCACCGCCTGTATCTTCTAACAGAACTGAAGTAAAGTATTTTTCGGTGGACACCGCGGCAGACAGCAGAGTGCGTGTAATTCCAGCATCTGCTTGCTTTATTACATACGAGCAAGAATAACCACCTGTATCTTCTGGCAGAATTGCAGTAAAGTATTTTTCGGCGGACACAGTGGCAGACAGCAGAGTGCGTGTAATTCCAGCGCGTGCTTGCTTTTTTTGCGTACGAGCAAGAATAACCGCCTGTATCTTGCGGCACAACAGAAGTAAAGTATTTTTCGATGGACTCTGCGGCAGACAGCAGAGTGCGTGTAATTGCAGCATGTGCTTGCGTTTTCTGGCGTACGAGCAAGAATAACCGCATGTATCTTCTGGCAGAACTGAAGTAAAGTATTTTTCAGTGTACACCGCGGCAGATAGCAGTGTGAATGTAATTCCAGCATGTGCTTGCTTTTTTGCGAATGAGCAAGAATAACCGCCTGTATCTTCTGGCAGAACTGAAGTAAAGTATTTTTGGCGGAAACCGCGGCAGACAGCAGAGTGCGTGTATTTCCAACACGTGGTTGCTTTTTTTGCGTATGAGCAAGAATAACCGCCTGTATCTTCTGGCGGAATTGAAGTAATGTATTTTTCGGCGTACACCACGGCAGACAGCCGAGTTAGTGTAATTCCAGCTTGGTTTTTTGCGTACGAGCAAGAATATTCGCCTGTGTCTGCTGGCAGAATTGAAGTAAAGTTTTTTCAACGAACAGCGTGGCAGACAGCAGAGTGCGCGTTATTCCATCATGTGCTTGCTTTTTTTGCGTACGAGCAAAAAACTGCCTGTATCTTCTGACAGAACGGAAGTAAAGTATTTTTTGGCAGACACCGCGGCAAAGAGCAGAGTGCGTGTAATTACAGCATGTACTTGCTTTTTTTGCGAACGAGCAAGAATAACCGCCTGTATCTTCTGGCACAACTGAAGTAAAGTATTTTTTGGTGGACACTGCGGCATACAGCAGAGTTCGTGTAATTCCAGCATGTGCTTGCTTTTTTTCGCGTACGATCAAGAATCACCGCCTGTATCTTCTGACAGAACGGAAATAAAGTATCTTTCGGCAGACACCGCGGCAGACAATAGAGCTGGTGTAATTCCTGCATGTGCTTGCTTTTTTTTGCGTACGAGCAAGAATAACCGCCTGTATCTTTTTGCAGAACTGAAGTAAAGTATTGTACGGCGGACACCGTGGCAGACCGCAGAGTGCGTGTAATTTCAACATGTGCTTGTTTTTTTCGCGTACGAGCGAGAATCACCGCCTGTATCTTCTAGCAGAAGTGAAGTAAAGTATCGTTCGGCAGACACCGCGACAGACAGCAGAGTGCGTGTTTTCTAGCATGTGCTTGCGTTTTTGCATACGAGCAAGAATAAACACCTGTATCTTCTGGCAGAACCGAAGTAATGTATTTTTCGGTGTACACCGCGGCAGACAGCACAGTGCATGTAATTCCAGCATGTGCTCGCTTTTTTGCGTACGAGCAAGAATAACCGCCTGTATCTTGTGGCACAACTGAAGTAAAGTATTTTTCGGTGGACACTGCGGCATACAGCAGAGTGCATGTAATTCCAGCATGTGCTTGCTTTTTTTCGCGTACGATCAAGAATCACCGCCTGTATCTTCTGGCACAACTGAAGTAAAGTATTTTTCGGTGGACACCGCGGCAGACAGCAGAGTGCGTGTAATTCCAGCATCTGCTTGCTTTATTGCATACGAGCAAGAATAACCACCTGTATCTTCTGGCAGAATTGCAGTAAAGTATTTTTCGGCGGACACCGTGGCAGACAGCAGAGTGCGTGTAATTCCAGCACGTGCTTGCTTTTTTGCGTACGAGCAAGAATAACTGCCTGTATCATGTGGCAACACAGAAGTAAAGTATTTTTCGATAGACTCTGCAGCAGACAGCAGAGTGCGTGTAATTCCAGCATGTGCTTGCGTTTCCTGGCGTACGAACAATAATAACCGCATGTATCTTCTGGCAGAACTGAAGCAAAGTATTTTTCGGTGTACACCGCGGCAGATAGCAGTGTGCGTGTAATTCCAGCATGTACTTGCTTTTTTGCGAACGAGCAAGAATAACCGCCTGTGTCTTCTGGCACAACTGAAGTAAAGTATTTTTCGGTGGACACTGCGGCATACAGCAGAGCGCGTGTAATTCCAGCATGTGCTTGCTTTTTTTCCCGTACGATCAAGAATCACCGCCTGTATCTTCTGGCAGAACAGAAGTAAAGTATTTTTCGGTGGACACCGTGGCAGACAGCAGAGTGCGTGTAATTCCTGCATGTGCTTGCTTTTTTGCGCAAAAGCAAAAATAACCGTCTGTATCTTCTGGCAAAACTGAAGTAAGTATTCTAAGGTGTACACCGCGTCCGACAGCAGAGTGCGTGTAATTCCAGCATGTGCTTGTTTTTTTCGCGTACGAACAAGAATCACCGCTTGTATCTTCTGGCAGAACTGAAGTAAAGTATTTTTCGACAGACACCGCGACAGACAGCAGAGTGCGTGTAATTCCAGCATGTGCTTGCTTTTTTGCATACGAGCAAGAATAACCGCCTGTATCTTCTGGCAGAAGTGAAGTAAAGTATTTTTCGGTGTACACCGCGGCAGATAGCAGTGTGAAATAATTTCAGCATGTGCTTGCTTTTTTGCGAATAAGCAAGAATAACCGCCTGTATCTTCTAGCAGAACTGAAGTAAAGTATTTTTGGCGGAAACTGCAGCAGACAGCAGAGTGCGTGTATTCCCAACACGTGGTTGCTTTTTTTGCGTATGAGCAAGAATCACCGCCTGTATATTCTGGCTGAATTGAAGTAATGTATTTTTCGGCGAACACCACAACAGACAGCCGAGTTAGTGTAATTCCAGCTTGCTTTTTTGCGTACGAGCAAGAATAACCGCCTGTATCTTCTGGCAGAATTGAAGTAAAGTATTTTTGGCGGACACCGCGGCAGCCAGCAGAGTGCGTGTAATTCCAGCATGTGCTTGCTTTTTTTGCGTACCAGCAAGAATAACTGCCTGTATCTTGTGGCACCACGAAAGTAAAGTATTTTTCGGTGGACACCACGGCAGTTAGCAGAGTGCGTGTAATTCCAGCATGTGCTTGCTTTTTTGCGTACGAGGAATAATAACCACCTGTATCTTCTGGCAGAACTGAAGTAAAATATTTTTCAACGGACACCGCAGCAGACAGCAGAGTGCGTGTATTTCCAACACGCGGTAACTTTTTGCGTATGAGCAAGACTAACCACATGTATCTTCTGACAGAACGGAAATACTTGCCGGCAGACACCGCGGCAGACAGCAGGGTGCGTGTAATTACAGCATGTGCTTGTTTTTTGCATACGAGCAAGAATCACGGCCTGTATCGTCTGGCAGAACTGATTTAAAGTTTTTTCAATGGACACCGCGGCAGACAGCAGAGTGCGTGTAATTACAGCATGTACTTGCTTTTTTTGCGAACGAGCAAGAATAACCGCCTGTATCTTCTGGCACAACTGAAGTAAAGTATTTTTTGGTGGACACTGCGGCATACAGCAGAGTGCGTGTAATTCCAGCATGTGCTTGCTTTTTTTTCGCGTATGATCAAGAATCACCGCCTGTATCTTCTGGCAGAACTGAAGTAAAGTATTTTTCGGTGGACACCGCGGCAGACAGCAGGGTGCGTGTAATTCCAGCATGTGCTTGCTTTTTTGCATACGAGCAAGAATAACCGCCTGTATCTTCTGACAGAACTGAAATAAAGTATCTTTTGGCAGACACGGCGGCAGACAGCAGAGTGCGTGTAGTTACAGCATTGCTTGTTTTTTGCGTACGAGCAAGAATCACGGCCTGCATTTTCTGGCAGAACTGAAGAAAAGTATTTTTCGGCGGACACCACAGCAGACAGCAGAGCTGGTGCAATTCTGCATGTGCTTGCTTTTTTGCGTACGAGCAAGAATAACCACTTGTATCTTCTGGCAGAATTGCAGTAAAGTATTTTTCGGCGGACACCGTGGCAGACAGCAGAGTGCGTGTATTCCAGCACGTGCTTGCTTTTTTGCGTACGAGGAATAATAACCACCTGTAACTTCTGGCAGAACTGAAGGAAAATATTTTTCAACGGACACCGC
>WOVY01008680.1:0-19267 GCA_013436015.1 Rhipicephalus annulatus | reverse complement strand
AGCAGAAATGTCAGTGAAGCCAGAGGTTTTCGGGTGCAACCATGAGGCAGTCTTTGTTTGTATAGGCAGCACGCTACCCGAATGTCAGCATTTCATGGCTGCTGTCGTAGACCACACAGAACAATGCCAAAATCAGCACATCAATCATGTGGGGTCTCGAAAAGAGATCGCCTCTCTCAGAACACACAGACACAGCAGATGCCATCGGACCAAAACCAAACAACAAACATTTATTTAACTGTTTCTATAGTGACAATGTGATCAGCCAAATTAATACACCACTACTGATCAAAACATTAAAACAGCCTTACACAATATTAATATACACTCAACATAACAACAAGCACAAGGTAGCGCGAAGATGACGTTGCCAAAACTCGACTCACCACGAGGGCCCACGGCAGATGACTTGTGGTGCCATTCACCATAGACCCACTGCAAGAGACAACGGTTTGTGCCAAGCGCCACTCGTCAAAGAGAACCGCTCATGCTGCTCTTGTGCCGTCAGCCAGCCTCGCCTCCAGGTGTCACTGCTGGCGCTACCGGGTCAATCATGATGATAATGCTGATAAATGTTTACGAGCACATTACCACTTACTGCTTGATGGTTTTGAACCCTAATTGTGGCCCATACACGAAAGACGTGTGTGCCACGAGGCACAAACAACCTCACAGGGGGTGTTAACAGCCCACAAATATCACACGAAACATGGAAACTGTGGAAGAATTGGCTTTCGCAACGGCTGTAGCCCACACGAACGCTTCATGTAGCGACTCGCAGGCGGCTGTTCGAAAGTATGCTAGTGGCAGAATCTCGCCCGAAGCCTTGCTGATTCTTAATACAGGCACACATCACGAAGCGGACATATGTGTGCACATCCTTTGTTTCCCTGCCCACATGCTCGTAGTCATTCGCTGGTCAGTCCAAATAAAGTGGCGCTCCACATGGCTCTAGGTCTTAGGTGTCCACGTCGCGTTGCATTAAGGAGCCACTCAAACTGACTCTCCTGCACCGGTGGGAATGGGACGATCGGCTCACTAAATTTTGTAACAACTGTGGTGTCGGACATTTCATGTCCTAAATTCAAAATACTAAATTCGGAGCCATGGACCTCCGATTAGTTTCGGTTTCGCGGATGTGTTGTATAGCGCCACAAAACGGCTATATTATGTAACCATTGCTACACACTGATGCGCTCTCTGAATAAAGAGAACCTTCTGAAAAAAGAGACCCCTCCTTCTTTTCGGCCGAGCGTGACGTTCCTTACAGTGCTCAGGCGCTAATGTGCCCATTATCCCTGTCAGACGGTGCATCCGGCAGTGATACACACAGAGATGAACAAAAACTGAGCATCTTACGTACTTCCTCGGCATTCTTCACTGATTTTCTATGCGGATCACCATCTTTTCAGGCGCATTTACAGGGCACCACCCTACTTGCACGCTGCACAAAATGCGTCACCTGCACAAACTGCGGCCACCCCTGCACGTTTGGTCAATGCTTGCTGGCACCAGTGACTCGCCAACACATACTGGCGACTGTGACTCCTCAGTGCCTTAACATTCGAGCATGACTTCCATGATTGCTCCTCCGCCGTTTTTGCAAACTCTGGGCACACCTCCCGTGCCTTAGGCGAAATGGTTCTGTGTCTCCAGGGGTACGACGATGTCGACGCCGGAGACACTGCCTGGCCTGCTCTCAAGAAGAGTGTATTACTTAAAGGCCTTGATGTCTACTAGACACTACGAAATGCACAGGACCAGGCGGAAAGCGGAGACGGGACTCGAGACGAAGACACGCAGGATGAATTCATCGCAGCACTCACCCTGCTAGAGAACTATTTCAAGGCTCCAAGCTATGAAGTCCTAGAGCGTCACTACTTCAAAATGCGCAAGGAAATACTGGGGAAATCGGTTACTGACAACGTTTCTGCTTTAGAGGCAATGGCGAGCAAATACAACTTCGGCGCATCCGCCAAATCTATGGTTGGCGATCAGCTGCTCAGTGGAATAACTGCACAAAAAGTGCGAAGACGACTGTTGCAACTGGGTCCTACCCCTACTTTACAAAGTGCAATTCAAATTGCGAAGAAAGGGCAGCATACCGAACTAGAAATGCGGGAATTCACTAACGCAGTGGTTCAGAAGATAGGATTACATCCAGGCCCACAAGATGGCTGCAAAAAACAAATGTATATTGGACGGCCTCACCAACAGAGCTCAGCAAAAGCCAACATAGCCGCGGGCGTTGAGATTCCTGTCCTACTACATCAAAGTTTTCAAGCCACCAGGATGGACCACACCAATCTGAATCGGGTGTCTGCTACAGATGTGGATCTCATCAACACTATGCGAATTTCCTAGTTGTCCAGCCCGCAACTACACTTGTTCTGCCAACGGGAAACGAGGTCGCTACCATGCTATATGCCGCTCATCAAATATCAGCACGTCTCAATAGAACATAGCTGAAGTACAAGACACTGCTTTAAGAAACACAGATACAGTTCTAAACATTGATGAACATTTCAGCCATTCTTCGTGCGCTGAAGATTACTGTTCGAGTTGGTCGAGTCAACATTCCTTTCCTCGTTGACATTGGTGCGACCGTATCATGCCTTAACTTACAAGATTTCAAGAAGTCTATTTCGGGGACCAGACTACATGACTCGTACGTTTTCTTCAGGACTACTCGAAGAAATGCATTCCCCATCTCGGATACTTCTCTACAAACGTTCTGTACAATGATACCACTTATGCCGTCACATTTTAAATAGCAAAAGAGTGTCTTCACTTCTTAGGTTGATGCCATTCGAGGCCTCAACATAACCATTGACAGTGAAACATAGTCCTGCTCACAAGTGTCAGGTTCAGAAACGCACAAAAATTCCTGCCAATGCTCTTTCTCAATTTCATGAACTCTTCACCCAGGAACTCGAACTGGTGAAAGGCTACATTGCACGAAGTGAAACGCCGTCAGGTGTGCTGCCAGTCACTGCCAAACATTGCAGATTGCCATTCTTGCTTCAATACAAGTCTCCGATGAACTTTCTCGTATTGAAAAATGTGGCATCATCGAATGAGTTTCAGCATCAGATTGGGTCTCTACAGGTCTTGGGAAAAAAAAAAAAAGAATGGTTCCTCAAGACTTAGTGTGGACTTGCGTGAACCAAACGAAGCCATTGTGGTTGATGGGTTTCCCTTACTTCCCATCGAAGAACTTCTCCAGCAACTTACAGGTGCTGTTTACTTTTCAAAGCTAGATCTCGCATCGGTGTACCATCAGGTAACTTGTCAGAATCAAGTGAAGACTTAACTACCTTTGTAACACTGACGGTTTATTCAGATTCCATAGGGTTTGTTTTGGGCCTGCATCTGCCCCTGAAGTTTTTCAGAAAATGATTTCAGACATTTTGAAAGATTGCCTTGGAGTACTTTGCTACTTAGGTGACAATTTGGTCCAGGGTTGAACGCATGCTGAGCATGATGCTAATTTACAAGTTGTGTTGTACTTGGACGCAATAAGCAACACAGGGACTGAACGACAAATGTGTCTTTGCCGTCAAGCAGATTCAATGTTTAGGACACAATGTCTGTGCCAGAGAAGTGTCTCCTCTTGAATGCAAAGTGCGTGCTATTGTTATTGGCATCTGCACCTGCGAATTTTAAACCTCGCATTCATTTATTGGTCACGCTAGCTATCACTCAAAGTTAATTCCACATTATGCAGTAGCTGTTGAACCACTGCTATTCATGTTGCATAAAGGCTAAACATTCAATTGGTCCAAGGAAGCCAATTCGGCTTTCAACAATATCAAAGAAGTACTAGCTGCAAACCCATTCATTCAGCTCTTTGACGAGAAGCTTCCAATAGTCACTACGACTGATGCATCCATCATAGGATGGGGTGCTGTGTTTCAACAACTAAAATCTGACCAGCTAATTACAATTGCTTTTGGTTTGAGAACCTTGTCTCCTGCTGAATGCAAATACTCTGCTGATGAGCGTGAAGCCCTAGCCTGCCTCTTTGCTTGTGAGAAATGGCATGTGTACTTATGGGGTAGACATTTTACATCACGCACTGTTCATCAGGCTCTTGTTACATTACTTTCGGCTGGGTCAGAGGGCCGACGGCCATTACGCATTTCACGCTGGTGTGCCAGACTGTTGTAGTACTACAACTTCACTGTAGAGTAATACAAGGGTTCTCATAATGTTGTGGCGGAGGCACTTTCTCGTTTACCTTTACAGCTTCCAGTCTGTCCAGAACTAGAAGAAGAAATAATCTCTCTCATTACTCCTACATAAGTAAAGCTGACTTACCTACAAGCAGCAACTGAAGATGCTACATTGCAGCATGTGCTTGAATTCATTGCTAATGGCTGGCCAGATGGGAAATCTCTGCCACCAAAACTACTGCTCTACATTGCAGTCAGATCTGAGCTGTTCTTTGTAGTTCGCGCAGATAGAGTCATCATTCCTACATCAATGTGTGACAGACTTGTGCGATTGGCTCATGAAAGCCACGGTTGTTAGAAGATGAACCAATGGCTTAGAGAAAGATACTGATGGCCTGGCTTGGATAGTCCAGTCAGACGTCCTGTTTGCAACTGCATTGTATGTTAAACAGCTGATAAATCTGCTGAACCTGTTTTTTGCACCCCTCCAGCCTGTTTTGTGGCCGAGCAAATTGAGGGAAAAGCTAGGCATGGACATTGCGAGTCCACTTGAACGTGCTCCATATGACTGCAGATTTGCAATCGGATTAGTTGACTACTAGTCTAAGTGGCCGGAAGTTTGTTTTACTCATGCAGTCACTTCCGAAGTGGTAATTGTATTCTTGACAGCACTTTTTAGTAGGGAAGGCTTCCCTGAGGCACTTGTTACGGACAACAATTCTGAGTTCAAGTTGCAACTATTTCAAACTTTCCTCTCACAAAAAGGCATTCAGCATCTTTGCTCATCGAACTACTATCTACATGCCAATGGCCAAGTGAACGTTTCAGCCGAGTTCTGAAAGAGCAAATTCAGCTCGCTCAACTTGAATGCAGCCCACTGAAACATGCTTTTACAGAGTACTTAGGTGCGGATCGCTTTACGCCTCAAGCTACTGCAGGCTTTTCACCTGTAAACTTTGCATAATCGCCAACCTCGTTCTGGAATCGGCACGGCAGAGTTACACCCGTCTTCTGCTCCTTCGCCAACATTGGATTCTGCGAGAACACGAGTGTTCTATAAGCAACAGGCAACTAAGCAATGCATTGATTTAAAGCATGGAGCTAAATTTTCTAAGCTACAGGTGGGCCACAGGTTTAAAGTTTGTCTTCCATGCAAGCAGATTCAGTACAAGGGCTCACATATAATTATTAGTCAACTTGTACTGTATTCATTCTGCCTGAGTGATGGCACTGTATGGAATGTTTCAAAGCTCGTACTAGTACATGCCGTGTAAAACTCAACTTCACAGCAGACTTCAGTTCCTCTGCCTAATTCTTCATTCAAGCAACAGAATTACTCCCAATCTTCATGTTCTTCTGCAATGCCTCAGTAAGTGACCCTTCCACAAACGACCTTACAGGCACCTTCACAAGAAATGGCTGATGTGCCCAGCCCCAGTGCAAATTGTTTCGACGGGGGGAAAGATGTCTCTGGTATGGATGTGTCATGTACAGACAATCCAGAATCGTTACCGCGCTTGCTCTCTGAAGATGAGCATGTAGGTGAGCCCCCAATTCTCAAAATCTTCTGAGAGGGATAAGGCTCCGTCTGTGAATCTTTCACCTTATTCTTCTGCATGCATGCCTTCGTCCCAAGCGATGCTGTGAAAAACCAGCACGTTACAAGGATTATGTTCCTTGAGCATATTTCTACATTACTACATGTGACAACTAGTGTATAATCTTGTTTTATTTTACAATTTTCTGCAAAACATTTTCTACGATTATGCCAAATTATCATGTGCACCAAAGATTTATTGCACTTTTACTAGTCTATCTTGCTCATGTTACTATATCTGAAAGTTGTAGTGCTTTGTCGCAGCATAGTGTTCGAAACAACTGTGATTATACACTGTGGGGCTAGTTCTGGATAATTCATCCGGGTTCTCTTGTACAAGTACGCAAGTTTACATCCCATTTTCTTTCTATGGGGAGATAATTTGGTGTCTGGCATTTCATGTCATAAATTCCAAAATACTAATCTTGGAGTCATGGACCTCCAATTTGTTTCAATCTTGCAAATATGTCGTATAGTGCCACACAACGGCTATAGTATTGTGTAACCATTGCTACGTGCTTACGCGCACACTCTGAATAAAGAGTCTCCTTTCCGTTCTCGGCCGAGCATGATGTTCTTTACAGCGCTTCGGCGCTAGCGTGCCTATTGTCTCCGTCAGATGGTGCATCCGGCAGTGATACAACAACAGCGCTATCAAGCGCAAACACAGGAGTACCCTCTGCCTCAGTCCTAGGTGAATCGGGCCCAGTGCACTTAATGGCGGCAGCTACAAACGTGCATCACATGCACGAACCCCGTCATCATGCACCGCATATATTCTAAAGCATATAGCACAAATCTATGGCAGTACTGTACCACTAAAGCCACTCTCGACTATATACTATGGGCTTCTCCAGCATTATTCTGCAATTCTGCGGTTGCGGCCTCCAATGAAGAGCTTCGGGTGCATTGATGGACTGCGCTGCTCAGTTATGTCCTGGACTAGCAACTCTGGGAGTTCCAATAGGGCAAGGCAGCTGCCTGTAGTCATGGTTTCTCTTATATTTCCTAGATGGGAGCCCAGCTCAGCAGTCTGCCGGAAATTATCAAAGTGAACCACTTTTTTATTTATCAACTGATGAGAAAAGCAGGAAGAACATTTCAATAAGCACAAAGGTAAGCTTAACCTTTATTTACACTTTTCTGTCTTGTGTAACACTGAAGACATGTCATCTCAAGTACAACCCTGCTGCTGTTTCCCCTGAAAACAAGTGGAAATTTCTAAAACACAATATTTCCAATCTACAATCTGCACTCTTCAAATTCTCGTAACCCTGGTAAGCGTTGCGCTGACGGTGGTTACTCTAGTACACTGTAAAGTGGTTGTGCTGGTCAAAGTTGAAAATTAGAACACGTTCAGTTTTGGCAGGCTGAATTTGATTTTAAGAATAACATGATTACCATAACGGTTGTTTTAGAGCTCGTGAAATGTGAAATGAATGATTATTTCCACATCCAAGATTTGTTTAATTAGCCCGTAAAATTCATAATTACTTTTAGCTCGGTACGATCGGAAAGGAAATCAAAGAAGTGCACGAACAAACAGACTTTTCAGCCACATTTACACACCTTCTGTCACAATGGGCGTTTAATAAGGAGAATAAATAATGCCAAGAAAAGTATAGGGGATAATATTATAAGTAACTATTGTGTGATGAAATAAAAGTGAACGAAATGATTACTTGCCACCAGCAGGATCCGACGTGTTAATGTAGTTCGAATAGAATGACATTTTTTAGGGGTGAAGCTCCCAAATCTGTGGTATGGTGGCCTTAGTCTGTCCCTCCTAGCTCATAAGTGATCGCCTAGTTCGATGATTCACTCAGCAGGTGCGAACAGACTGATAGACTGACGCACAAAGAGGCAGACAGATAGACAAACGAAGGATTCACGGTTTACCGATGAAACCCTCCAAAGCCTCGCCTCACTCATCACTATTCACTCCGTGGATATGCTGTGGTCTTTTTTCATTTAATTCATTTTACCTTCAATTGCGCAAAGCCTTACGGTGGGGTGTGGCTGTTTGGGCTAGTTGGTATGACATCACGGTAGTTTTAGCACGAGAACAGAACGACGACAACAGAACAACGTTCTTGTCTCTTTGTTGTGGTTCTGTTCTCGCGCTATAACTATTGTGCTTACGGTGGGGAGGGGGGTGCATAAAATAAACTGTAAAAAGAGCAAACAAAGTAACATCAAAATAATGAAATTTACTGAACATAAGATTTCGTGTAAGGCAGTACAATATATTGTTTGCATAGGCGATGCAGCATTATGTTGTGGGGTCTCGAAGTGGTGAGCGCCACGCTTTTTGAGTGAACGGACACAGTAGACACAGTCAGAACGAACCAAAACAACCCACATTTAACTACTTTTAGAACAACGATATCTTCAGCCGAATTATTATAACATCAATCATGATCCACACGCTAAACAACCTTACACAACACTCAACATGGCAAAAAAGGCGGTGTCACTAACGCCTGACTCACCACAAGGGCCCCGGTAGACAGCCCGCGGTGCCGTGCCCTGAGGTCCCACTGCGAGAGACAGCCGTTCGCACCAAACACCACCACTCAAAGAGGACCACTAATATCTTGAACGCTGCCACCCAGGCCTGCTGCCAGGCATCACCACCAGCGCCACGCACTTACCATAATGGTAATAGTGGTGACAAACGCTCGCGAGCACAACACCACCTACCGTTCAATAGTTGTGACCCTTAAATACGTCTTCTGCGCAAGACACGTGCGCCACGCAGTTCAAACAACTTTACAGTGAGTTTCAGCACCCCCACATTCCCCCAACCACAATTCAAACCATATCCGGAAAATAAAAACATGAAAGAAATGAGCTATACACGCTGTAACAATAAAGGGCAACACATGTCCTTAAATAATATCTGTGCACCACGACACCGCCTCTGGTCGACACTGCTGCCTTGTCCGGCTCGACGACTTCACCCCAGTACCGGTCCCGCAACAGCAACGCTACCGTCGGCGCGACGAACCGTCACTCGCACCGACATGTCTTCCGGTTGCGACCAGCACTCATGAGTGCGTTGGACTGCAGGCAGTTGTGCAGGTCCCAGGCATGTCCATCGCCCGAAGTCTCAACCTCACTCCTGGCCAGCGATACTGACGATGTGCAGAAAACAGTCAGCCGCGGGCTGCATCACTCCCGCTGCTTACATTCAAAACACTCGACAAAACACTGTAGTAGGGCAAAGGGAAGGAAGCTTTGAGCTCCTCGCCCACATGGTACGATGGTCCCCAGACAACAGTTGACATCTTAGGCTCGTCCTCAAAACCTACAAACGTCCTCGTCCGCTTGGCAGCATCCTGAAAATGTTTCCAGAACATTGTTTTCAAGATCATCCTCAAAATGTTCTTATGCGGACGTGTTTAAGACAGCAACCCGCTTGGCTGTTTATGAATGAAAACTACAGTATTTGTACAATGAACACCTTTTTAGTGCAGCTTTATTATAAAAAATAAATATAGGATTATCGCAAAGGCAAGATTGCCGACCCACACTTTTTGCTTATTTCGAATGAATACATATGATTTTGGTATGCAATGCTTGCTTGGTCCGATTGTTTAAAGGGGCCATCCAACACTATTGAAGCACCTATTTTTTATCTGTGGTTAGCATAGACCGATAGCTGTAGATGATTTTAGCGTCGGTCTAAGCGCGGATATCAAATGATTTAGTATTTTAAACACACAATAAAGTCACTACATTGCTGCGGACAGCATTACCACGTAGTGGCCCTCCCCAGATCTTTGCGGGTGTAAGTGACGCCGGAGTGTTGCCACCATACCATTCGATAAATGTAACGTTGGAAGTAATCGTGGTGTAGGATCAAAACTGTTAGGTTACTAATCTGTGTAATTTTTCTTTTCTGTGCATTTTATTCTAATCCTGAACAGACGTGGCCACAACAAAAAAAAAGATCACGGTGACTACAAAGCACGACAGAGGCGCCGGCTGCCATTTCACCACTAGATTTTTGGCTTGCGCGAGCCGGATGTATATACGAAAGGCCTCGCTCGTTTTCTTCTCTCCCTTTATTTTTGAGAGTTTGCGAGCTGCCTCTTTCCGCACGTGTGCTGTTGAAGGGGTGCAGTGCATCATTGTTGTTTGTTGGGCGGCTCAACAAACAATGCGCGAATGGTCAACAACACTTCACTGTCTTGGTCATTCCACAAGTTATTTTCTCAGAATAAGAGGAGTGACTCAGAATGTTGTAAAAAAATAGAAAATACCTCCCTTCGAAACAGTAGCTCCCGCTCATGTTCTCGCAAGCCAGGCGTCGGGCACCACGCTTGTACTGTGGCAACAAGATCAACGTGACTTTGAAAACAAGAAAATAAAAAAAAGCGAGCAATGATGGGGTGCGAGCTTCTGCTGCGTAGGCGCTTCTAGCTTATTTCTTTGGGGCAGCCTTCCGAGGTCATGGGTGAGTGAAATGTGGTCAAGTGACCCTGCAAAAATCGAGTTGAGGGCCAGCATTTTTTTTTTCTTGTATTGCCAGTTTTCTTAGTCGAATAACTTCAGACTACGTGCCGTTATCGCTGCCGTTTTTTGCTGCATTAGTCTGTACTTCAGTCTACACAACCCACGAATAAAACAAGGGAGGTTGAATAGTGTTGGAGGGCTCCTTTAGAATGCAGTATTTAGGGGGACAATAACGCTCGCAAAGTTAAAATTCGTCGATATATATTTAAATTTCTCGAATTTCTGGCCGCTAAAAACACTGCGACTCGGGGTTCGGAGAAGGAGGTTCCATAGAACCTCTGAAGTGGTAGTCTCGGCTTGGCGAAACTGCCATAGACGGCAATGGAATACGCGTCATGCACGCGTCGGTTTGCAGTTCCACGATAAAAAAATGACATAAAAACCACATTTAGATTACGCCAACGAACAAATGCCTCTTCTCGTTTATGAAAGAAATTATTCCATGCATACACCTTATGTCAGCTGCACGCTTTGCAAAGTCAAAGCAAAGGCTCGCGATTTGGGAGGATGGGAGCATTCTTGGTTGCTCAGCTAAGCAGCTGCGAGAATGTCTGAGGAGAAAATGGCTTGGAAAAATTCGAGTCCCTTTTCTCACAGAAGTCTCCCGTCCTTCACAACTTCCCTGGAGTCATTGAAGCTCTTCAAAAGTCTATGCTTGCTTAATTTGTTGCAACGTTTTCACCTTCTTCTCAAGTTGCTCAGTATCCTTTTTGGCACCTTTCTTTTTTCTGATTGAATAAAGCTTTAGGAGTTGTTGGCGAAGCATTTTCTTCAATCGGCTGCTCTATGTCCAAAGCGGGCAATAAGAGTTCCTGGGACTTCGGGGGGTCTCTTATTCTCTTTGGCTGCAAAGAAAAAAAATAATCTAAAGAAAATCTTTCGTTTCATTTGTGGTTGCTTTGGTAACTATTGCGGCATAAAAGGTTTGTAGTATGTATTGGGAGCTTTTAGAAATGTGCGTGCAAATACACATATAAAGGGAACGCGACATTTGCTCGCCTTTTTCATATAAGTGCTTGTGTGTGTGTTGGTAGATTACCACAAAATATATAAAAGTTGAAATAATTAATGTTAAAATTATAAAACAGAGGTAGTTAAGGAAACGGGGAGTCACCAGTATTTTCCCAGAGTTGTGGAACTCTAACCAATTTACAGGCAGAACCAAAACTGAAGCACCAATGTTGCATGCAACCGACAAACTCCAGGACACGTACCCCAAATGAACCATTCATAAGAACGATTGCAGTGGTGTTAGTTCTGTATAATATTTATCAACTTCCGTTGGCGACGTGTGTTGTCATGGCAAGCGCAGCCTTCAGATACAGTGGCTAGAATGTACTTCAGAGCCTAGAAACGAGGTAGCTTGATGTTTGATATAATGCCACTCACTCATTCTGGCAACCTCGTCTATCAGCATTTTGATTTCGGTTTCGTCGGCAAGATAGAACGGGTTTCAAAGGTGCCTCATCTTGTTTTTGACGCAATTGCTTATTTTCGGGACTACATTCTATTGAAGCTACATCAAGGAGCTATGAACTAACAAGTTTTTGCAGATGTGCTGGTAAAGTAAAAAAAAATGAAGATACACTGCCAGGCCGCAGTCAGGTCATCTGTCCCATTCTGTCGAAACAGCATTTTTCGAAGCGAATGAAACAGAGATGGTGTCACCGTCCTTAGCCCTTATACTATTTCTTCGAACAGCACGTTCCAGGCAGAACGCAGTTCACTGTCTTTCGGAAACCTGTAACACGGGTAATCACGGCATGGAATATTCTCTACGTTTGCGAATTCAACAATAAAGATGCACCAAACTCTATATTCACTTGCCAAAAAATATGCATGCATTCCGTCAGTCTTTTCTTGTAAAACAACGCCAGAAAACTTGGAATTCAAAGGGCATTCAGATGTCCTGCTCATTCCAATGCTTGATATGGGCAGCCATAGACCGCAAGTAATTTGTCCATTGTCCATAAACTTGAAACTCACTTACAACGTCGTATTAGCGAGCAATCAAAGCTGAAATTACGTTCCATACTTTAACACACTTGTATTACACGCATGCGCACTTTTCATAATGTTTCTAATTTAACAGCATACGTGGAAAAACAGCCAATGGTCAGCGAACGAAGCGAGAATACTTACACGTGAAAAGTGATGCCAGGCGTCTTCTTCATGCGATTTGTGCAGCCATAAGGGACACACAAAGTCACCATGGCCTTGTGAAACCTTTAACTGCTTTACAAAAGCATGCCACAGTCTCCAAAGGCTACTGCGAGGGCAGAGATACGAAGCGCACTTCGTTGTCTGCTTCCGAGTCTTTCCTTTACCAATATGGTGGTGACCGGCTTCATTCATAGGGGCGCATGGGCGCACCTCCATTCCCACAGTGTTAATATACAAGCTCTAAACAGAGTCTGTATATTAACTCTATGTCCACTCCAGAAGACATAGTATAGATCATAGTATAGAAGAAACACCTAGAGTAGAGTTACTGTATATACTACATTTTGGTAGCAGAGTTACAGCGGCTAGAATAGGGAAGTGTGATGAGCGGCAAGCGGCGTCTACAGAGCGCACTGAAGCTCCTGTGGAGGAGCAGCATGGGGGCACGCGCAGTTGTTTGTACGTCTGGCCAAAGCTCAGGAGGTCGTAGAGAACAGCACAGAGGGCGAAAATCTTGTCATTATTCATGCTGGTCTCTATGATGTGCTAAAGGGCAAGGGTCAGAACCTTCAGCGACAGTTAGAGCGCAGGATGCGTAAGCTCTGAGATGCCTTGGGGAGTGTGCATGTGACTATACGCACAGTCTTAGAGGTCTGGGGGCACTCTCGTAAGATTGAAAAATGGTAATAGAGGCCAACTGTGTCATCAAGAGTATGAGCCGGCAGCTCGGATACAGTGTAATGGAGGTGAACTAAGACGTGTAGGAGCGCGGCGCTCGCCCCCTTGCACAGGATGGCATTCACTACAGTGGTGCGACGAGCAAAAGGGTGGGTAATAGAATGGATCATCAAGCCACAGCTTGTTTAGCCGGACCCAGAGCCTTGAGGCCAACAGTGTAGCCAAAGACAGTTCTAAAGGGGCACCAATAGTCATGCCACATGGGGTCAGTGGGAGAAGAAATCCACGTAACCACAAGGACCGAGCTAAGTCAGACATAGGCAATATTAACATGCAGGATGGCAGGAATAGGTTAAAGTGGGGAGAGATAGAAGAGCAGCTAAGGCAGGAGGAGCTGATAGTATATGGAGTTGTGGAGACACATCTTCGGGACATGAAGCAACTACCTTGCAATCCCGACTACATATGGGAATATTGCAATAAATCATAAAGCAGCAAAAGGTGAGATGGAATTGGCACATTTATACATAAAAGTATGGGTTGGCAAAGAGTCAAGCAGGGATGCATGGAACATTTATAGTTAAAAGGGAAAGTAGCTGGGCAGATGACATTCCTTGGTTTGGTGTACTTGTGGACAGGAGCAAAGGCGGGAGAGGAAAACCAGGCAATGGTGGAGTGTAAAACAAAGGACATTGAGGAATCAGGAGGAGAGTGAGAGATAATTATACTAGGAGATATGAATGCGCACATAGAAGATATAGATGGGTATATGGACCCAACAGGCGAAATGATCATTGATATGTGTGAAAGACATGATTTGATCATTTGCAACAGTACTGAGAAGTGTGAAGGGCAAATAACATGGCAGGTAGAAAGGCTGCAGTCGACGATAGATTATGCACTGATGTCACATAGGATGTATGATAGGCTCTGGGGAATGCACATACATGAATGTGGCTCTAAAAGTCTGGGTAGTGATCACAAACGCATCAAGCTAGGTTTTGGAAGAGCAATGAAAGTGGGAGGGAGACAAGATGAGTAACTACAGAGGAATTTATTTTCAGAAAGGCAAATAGAAATAGCTACTAAACAAACTGAGAAAGTAGTCACTTAAGATAATAAAACAGTGTAGAGGTACACAAATCTAATCAGACTGTCTGAGCTAGAGCTTGCTAAGGCACGCGACTAGTCACTCCGGAAAAAGAGACACAAACCCAAAAGTAGGTGGAATGAGGAAGTTAAGAGGGCCATAGCCGTTGGGAATAAGCCTCTAGGAAACACAGACATGCTAAGCAGCGGGGTGAACCGACAGAGGATGCTGAAAGAAAATTGGACATCTTTCTAGGCTGTAGAAGGAAAGCATCCCTTCTGATCAATGAAAAAATTAGAGTTAAGGGGGCTCAGTGGCTGGCTGAAGTACATAAAAAGGATACAAAAGCAGCTGCAAAATTTTGTAACCATCTAAACTTCCCAAGAGATGAGACAAGCCTAGAGCAGAGGTTTATAACTACAGCTTAGGTGTTAGGCTAGAAGGAGACGAAGCTATTGGATATATAAGAGCCAGATGATAGAAAAATTACAAGAAAGTGCCTTATGCACCTTAATAGACAAGGATGGATCAAGTGATGCAGTGGCTACGTTTTCACAACAAGAGTGGACAAGGGCTGAGAAGAGGGTTCCTAGTAGTACATCAACAGACTCTGATGGCATTATTAAACTTATCAGCGCAAAAACTTCCGGGTGATTCCACGAGAGATCGACACGGGTCCAAAAGTTGATATTTTAGATTTCATTGAGTATTTTATATTTCGTGCACCTCTCACCAGGTAGCCCGAAAGTCAACTTCGTTTTATGATTAACGACATAACTTACGAGAAAAAAAATATCAAACTTCACCAACACGGAGGCACCAACTTTGTCACCTGTCATTTTCGAAAATTGCAGATGCTATAAAAAGACAAATATTTTTGTTTCAAGGAAGATATTTTTTACCTGAAATGTATGTCTAATGAAGAATGAATTTATGCGGTTTCAAGTTTGCAGACCTTAAGAAAATAGCTTTTAAAAATGTCTAAATTTGCGACAGTTTAAAATAAGTTACGTATTCCCCCTTTTTTTTTCTCTGAAAATAATGCAAGCAGCGTTTTCAAACTTGACACGTTTTAAGGATATAGTGTGTTCATTAGGTACATAAATCATTGCTGCCGTAGGGCAAATGGAAATTTTTATATATTGCCTCAAAGTTCCCTTATTGGCAAAAGTGTACTCCACTGAAATTTGAATAATAAAAAAACCCCATCTTCGATATTTCTTAAAATCTCGTAAATAACTATGGACGTCCAAATACCAAAATCTCGTAAACCCAATTGACGTCCAGGCAGCTATGGCTTACTACTCCAAAAATGAGTATAGCTGCTCTCGGCAGAGTCCCAACAAAAAAGATGTAGTATCTGTTATCGTTGACAGAAAAAATGAGCTTGTTTCGAAAAGGTTTATGACTCGTTCGGTGTGAGAGGCTTACCGTCTCTTTAGAGAAGCTAATCCGAACACGTCTATCGGGCTCTCAAAGTTTTATTCACTGAGGCCGAAGTGGGTTCTTCTTGCACCACACCAAGATGTGTGCCTTTGTATATACTGTGCTAATGCCACGGAGTGTGTTTCTGCCCTGCAAGACGTCACCGATAGTACCTACACGGCGGACTTCTTGAAAGAACTATGTCTTTGCAGCTCCCCTACAAGTGATTGTTTTTAGGCCATTGTGACTATTGTGCTAAGGAGGACGCTCTGAGAGCCACTTGTTTAGGAATCCCTTAAGATATTGAGGTAGCCTATGCAGTATAGGAAAATGGTGATCTAGTAAAAAAACAGCCCAGGCAGGTGCTTTTCTGCGAGAGTTAAGTCTATGGTTCGCGAAGTGGATTACCCATGATTACATAAGATACATTCAAGAATCAGCAATACGCCAGGCGAAAGAGAACCAAGAAAAAGAATCTTGCATTTTTCACTTTGATTTCGCCGAAAATTGAACAGCCATTTTACCGAATGAGGTACAGTCATATCACTGGCACAAAAGACAGGTGTCCATATTCACGTGTGTCGTCACAAGGAAGCAATCAATTCAAAGTTTTACCGTCATCAGTGATAACACATGCCACGATGCTGCACATGTCTGTTTTGCTCTACAAATAATCCACAACTATATGAAAGAACATCTTAAGCCTGACACGCATGTTACTTATGTTTCGGATGGTGCATGCAGTCACTTCAAAAACAAGTACCAGTTGTTCGAGTTATGTCAGAAAGATCATATATCAACAAAGTGGCTTTTTTCGGCCACAGGACATGGCAAGAACTCTTGTGACGGCATTGGTGGCCTACTAAAGCATCAGGCTACGCTCTACAATTTCAGAGTGGCAAGCTCAGCTGTGATTATGTCAGCATCCCAAATGGTGGCACAAAAGAGCGCGAAGCTCAAGAATGTCAAGCTGCTGTGTGCAAATGCAGACGAGCTAGAAACATTCCGTCAGTTTAAGAAGAGTCAGTGGAAATCATTGCCACGTGTTCCAGGCATACGTTCTTGGCATATTTGGCTAAGCACATCTGAGGGAATTGATCGTGGTCGTGTTTTGTTAGCGTCACGTACTGCTAAATGTGATTTGCAAAAGATGCAGCCATTTTGAGCGCATCTCTTGTTTCACGCAGTCACCACCAGAATACCAGTGTGGGTACTTCAAGCGCATATTCTTTTTCTAGCGAGACCCAACACTTGCGTTGGAACATTTTCATGTTTGAGTTTATCTGCAAATATAGACAGATGTTTCGCAACTGAGTTACAGTGTCGAAGATTTCCTCCATTAGTGCTGTGTTATCAGGAGCATAAATGCGCCTTCATGGCTATGTGTTTGTCACAGTGCTAAAACAACCTTTCTTCACCAAATGCGGTCACGTTTACTTGCGTTTGAAGCTTATTGCCGCTTTTCGGTTCCGATTTCTAGATTTCTCAACTTATCAGCGCATTCTTGAAAAGCTCTGATTTGTACCATGAATATTGTCGCTAAAAACAAAATAATGCAACATTTTTTCTATATTACTGTATGATGGCCTTTGGTTGTCTATTTACGAGATTTCAAGAAAAATTGAAGATAGGTTTTTTTATTATTCAAATTTCAGCGGAGTACACTTTTGCCAATATGAGAACTTTGAGGCAATATATAAGAATTTTCATTTGCCCTACGGCAGCAATAATTTATGTACCTAATGAACACACTATAGCCTTAAAACGTGCCAAGTTTGAAAACGCTGCTTGCATTATTTTTGGAGAAAAAAATGGGGAATACGTAACTTATTTTAAACTGTCGCAAAATTAGACATTTTTAAAAGCTATTTTCTTAAGGTCTGCAAACTTGAAACCGTATGAATTCATTCTTTATTAGACATACATTTCAGGTAAAAGATATCTTCCTTGAAACAAAAATATTTGTCTTTTTATAGCATCTGCAATTTTCGAAAATGACAGGTGACAAAGTTGGTGCCTCCGTGTTGGTGAAGTTTGATATTTTTTTTCTCGTAAGTTATGTCGTTAATCATAAAACGAAGTTGATTTTCGGGCTACCTGGTGAGAGGTGCACGAAATATGAAATACTCAATGAAATCTAAAATATCAACTTTTAGACCCGTGTCGATCTCTCGTGGAATTACCCTTCCGACAAGTAACACAAGACGAGGACGAGCGCAGGCTTTCAACTAAATTTATTAGTTTTTGAGCTGAGAAGTTCAATAATGCATTACCAACTAGCCCAATGCCACATTTTACGTGACGGCACCCCAATTATGCTGATAGAGGAATTAGGTCCCATGTCTAAGCAGACCTTGAGAGAGGCAGCGATTAAAACAATAATCGATGGTGAAGTCCCTGATGGATGAAAACTGAGCAGGATGATGAGGATTTATAAAGGAAAGGGGGACAAAGCTCACATAAACAACTATCATTCTATAACAATGACAACAGTAGTTTACAGGCTGGTAATGCAGATTATAAAGAAAAGACTGCAGGCATGGATAGAGGATGAGGGGTGCTGGGGGAACTGCAGAATCTGTTTCCAAAACAAAGAAGGTTGGAAGACAATCTGTTCTCACTGATGTAGTGCATCGAAATAGCAGAAAAGGAACGCAGGCCCCCGTGGCTAGCATTTTTAGATATCAAGAGAGCGTACGATAGCGTGGTTCAAGAGGTCTTGTGCGGAATACTGTACACACTAGGTGTGAAGGATGGAGTCACTTAGCTCTTAAAGGATATCTGTAAAAGTAACAAGTTAGCTATAAATTGAGAAAAACAGGTATCCGAGCCTGCAGAGTTAAATGGGGGCTTAGGTGGGCATGTTCTCTGTCACCCTAGTTAATCATGATGTACCTACAAGGATTAGAGGCCAAATTAGAGGGGAGTGGACTTGTCTTCAACCTCTCTTTCATCTAACAAGGAAAACTCATTGAACAGGCAGTTCCAGATTTGATGTACGCAGATGATATAGTGCTAATGACCAAGGAAGATTTGCAGAGATTGATGGACATCTGCAGAAATGAGGTAGATAAGTTAGATTTGAGATTCAGTAAGAAAATTCAGCAGTCATAATTTTAATGATAATGAAGGTAGTGTGCTTAGGATATAGGAGGCCATGCTAGAGATAACGAATAAATACAAATGTATGGGCATATGGATAAATAATAGAACCAAGTACCTAAGGGAACACGTAATATATGTAACGACTAAAGGAAACAGGAATGCAGTGGTGATGAAAAGTAGGGCACTGTGGAATTACTATTGCCATGATGTGTTTAGAGGAATTCGGAAAGATGTCTTGGTTCCTGGTCTGACTTTCGGCAATGCGGTATTGTGCATGAGATCAGAGGTTCTAGCAAGATTAGAAATTAAGCAACGTGGAATAGGTAGGCTTGCTTTAGGAGCTCACGGGAATACACCAAATCAGGGCGTACAAGGTGATATGGGATGGACATCATTTGAGGGCACGGAAGCTAGCAGCAAGATAAAATTTGAGAAGCGATTGAGAGAAATGGGGGAAGAGCGTTGGGCTAGGAAGGTTTTCAGCTACTTGTACATGAAGAATGTCGATACAAA
>WOVY01008679.1:0-11116 GCA_013436015.1 Rhipicephalus annulatus | reverse complement strand
TTGGAAGGTGCTAAATTAACACCCTTAGGGTGTCGTCCATGGGACAGGCTCATTTACACCCTTTAGGGTGTACAAATTTTTACTGTGCAGGGCTGTGTTCCGTATGTTAATCTCGCAAATATAGGTGAATGTGATACTAATAGTTTTCTAATTACCTGTAGTCGTGATATTCACCGCATTCTAGGCGAGAAAGCGCTCTGAAGAGCACAAAATATTCCTTTCTTTTTACCGCCACAGCATCAAGGCCAGGCCGCCTACGGAAAATCACGCCTAATCGCAGGCCATATCTTGCGAGGAAAATTTGACATAAAATCCCAGGTAATCTTTGTGCCAGCTATTCTGAAGGCCACTTCAAATTGGGCCGGTTTCTCTGCAACACGGCTACGGAGCCGCCTAGAAGCGGTGATAATTTGACTTGATTTCCTGCCTGCGGGTGTGTAGTCTAGCCAGTATTTGAGTGTATGAATGTTATTTTTCAGTGCATTTTCAAACAGATCAAGTTATTGTAACTGCATTTGACCGTGCGGGGTTTGACGTCCCAAAACCACCATATGATTATGAGAGACGCCATTGTTACTGTATTTTTCAAGCAGTGCCGCAGTGCATTACATGTGTGATATTTTCAAACGCGCAATATAATAAATACCCTATAACAACAAAACGCGCATGGCTGCCTGGTAGAACACCTGTTCGTCACGCAAACATCCTGGGTGAATTTTTTATGATCTATTTTATGTGGATCTTTCTAGATTTTTTTGGTGACGACGAAGATGATTTTTCACTCACAACCAACGCGGTGTACGCCAAAGCTCACGCTGACACCACAACTTCTTTGAAACGATCTGTTTCACACTCTCGCGTTACAATGTGCCTATGGATTTGTTCCTTATCCATTACAAACCAAAAATAAGACAAAATTATGAGGCATACCGTAATAGAGGACGCCAAATCATTTTGACCACGTAAAGTTCATTAGCATGCACAAAACCTTGGTTCACGGGTTTCATTTTCATAATGCCGCTATCAAACTGCGGCCGCTGGAGCAAAAAATTGAACATGCACACTGAATAACTATAAAAAAACTTGGTACATCTCACGTACCATGTAAATTGATGTTATGTGAAGGTGACTGTCCCTTGAATTTTTATGAAGTGATACGTTACAAAATTACGTTCCAGATAAGCCTAAATGCTGTACGTACAAAGATATGTTGAACAGTCATATATGTTTTGTATAACCAGGTGTTAACAGTTGCGTAATGATGCCAACAGCAATTGGGGTTTTACAGACACCAGAAGCGGTAAACTGAAATGAAGCGCTTGTGCTTGGGAGGATGATAGCTCTGGGTAGTGATACGTAGACCAAGTTCTGTAGATCAGGTCTAACTACAATTGACGTTAACCATACATGACACCTTTATCAAAGCAGTGTATATGTAATGTTTATTGAATTAGATAGCCAGCGCTACAACCACAACTGACATGCCACCAACATTACGGTTGCTGTGTAATAGAATACTTGAATTGTCACGCAGAATGCTAAGGGCTCATTACCTGCTGGGATCTTAATATTTGTATCTCGAATTCGTCGGGTCAATGCTGCCGATGTAAGTTTTCCTCAAAGGTCTATATTTTTTCATTAGTAATGTCTGTTCTCGCCGTTTATTGGAAGAAGGGAAAGATACAAGGAATATAATTAAAGGAGGTTAACAACACTGAGTCCAGTTTGCTACCCTAAACGTGGAGAAAGCAGATTAAGAGAGCAAAGGAGGGAGAGAGAAAAAGAGAAGGAGATGCACATCGCACATTACACACACAGTGCAGGGCTTCATGGGCAGTCGCTCAGTAACGTTGCCTTCAAAAACTGTAGAAGGGCTCCTGTGAATTTTTGGATGGATGTACTGTAAGACCATGCCCCTAAGATCTTTTCCTAGGTGAAGGCACGATCAATAAAAGGTGATTTCGTTCAAAGTCGGGACAGTGGCACAAAGCATGGCCAAGAGTTTCCACAAAGTTGCAGTTATCATACTTTACAGTCATTTATACATACCACTTGAATGAGTCAGTCATTTCGGGCAGCAGTGGCGGCAGACGGTTCAGCGGAGCACGGTCCTAACTATCTTCTTGCCCATGCGCAGAAACCCCGCAAAGTGGACGTCATCCGCGCATCCATACCAGCCTGCATTGCCCCGGGAATGACCAACTGAAACCAAGGAAAGTTGGTACTATCCGCATATCCACCACAGCGCTGCGCGGGCACTTGACGGACCAGCTGGTGATACGCCCCCCGCCCTTTATATACTCGGTCGCATCGTGGGACTCAACCACATTTCGGGCAGCAGTGGCGGCAGACGGTTCAGCGGAGCACGGTCCTAACTATCTTCTTGCCCATGCGCAGAAACCCCGCAAAGTGGACGTCATCCGCGCATCCATACCAGCCTGCATTGCCCCGGGAATGACCAACTGAAACCAAGGAAAGTTGGTACTATCCGCATATCCACCACAGCGCTGCGCGGGCACTTGACGGACCAGCTGGTGATACGCCCCCCGCCCTTTATATACTCGGTCGCATCGTGGGACTCAACCACATTTCGGGCAGCAGTGGCGGCAGACGGTTCAGCGGAGCACGGTCCTAACTATCTTCTTGCCCATGCGCAGGTTGGTTAGTTTTGGTACGTTATTTATCGCTTGCAACTGCTCCTGCTGCTACTGCTGTCCTCGAGTTTTGTATTTTGTGACTAGACAAGTGCTGCAATGAGTGACGTATGTGAATCCTGTAAACAATACTTTTCTGAAGATGAGGATGTCATAACATGTGCAGAATGCCGGCAATGCTATCACATCGGAGAATGTATCGGAATAAGTGAACGTACCTATAAAAAGAAAGGGAAAGAGGCAAAGAAAGCCTTAAAATGTCAGACTTGCCGTGTGCCTTCATCTAGGAACACTCAGATGAATAATAACGCTGATCAATCAGCTTTAACGGAAGCCTTGAGCCAGCAACTTGCGGAAATTAACAAATCCTTGGCGCACTTGACAACTAAGGTCGATGACCTTACAGAATTAAAGCAAACAGTCACCAGCATTGAACAATCCATTCAGCACATGTCAGATACGCATGACAAGCTTCTTGAAATCAGCGCAAGGCACGATAGAGACATAGAAAGCCTCCGCAACAGAGTAGAAGCTGTGGAACAAAATTTTGATGAAAAAGAAATTCGCAAGCTAAACCTAGAACTAAATGACCTTCAGCAATATAGTCGCCGCCAGAATCTGGAAATTCATGGCATGCCGTTTATTGAAAAAGAGGATACCCTGTCACGAGTTAACGACCTTGCGAAGAGGCTTGACCTGCAGACACTATCTGACTGTGACGTTGAAAGCATGCATCGCTTGCCACCCCGTAAAGGGAAACCCCCAGTTATACTGATAAGATTCACTCGACTGAGCTTGAAGGCAGCATGGCTTGCTAAACATGCCGAACTAAGAGAAAAAAACAGTAATATTCAGCTATTTGATAACTTAACTCCTGCAAATAAGAAGCTCCTTTGGATGGCAAGGACTAGAGCCACCGAGATGAACTATCGATTCACTTGGTCTTCACAGGGAAAGATTTTGTCAGAAGGAATTCAGAAGCACGCGCAATCCGAATTGCATCTGAAGATGATCTAAACAAGATTGTTTAAACACTTACTGTACCTATCGCCTTTTATGGCTTTTTTCTGTTTTGATGATCAAGTCGATGCATTACAATGCTGTCTCTTTCAAGAATTTGATTAAGGACTCGAACTTTCTTTCTGAACGTGGTCTTTCCCTTTATCATAATAATGCACAGAGTATGAGGAACAAGGGTGAGGAAATTGAAAGCGAATTAGTACACCTCAACTATGACTTTGATATCATGGGCTTCTCGGAGACATGGTTTTCTTCACAGTCAGACGTGGTCAGTTTGGGAAATTACAATATGGAATCAGTATTCAGAACTGGAAAACGCGGTGGCGGTGTATCTTTGTATATCAAACAAAATTTGCCCTATGAGGCGTGGCCCGACTATTGTGTTGTGTGTAGTGATTTTGAAGCAGTTACTGTGATACACAACAAGGTTGTAATAGTACTGATCTACCGCCCCCCGGATGGTAATACTGACTCACTTCTTGAGTTTTTAGAGAAGCTTCAACATCATGCTAATTCTAATCGATGGTTCATGATATCATTTGGTGATTTTAATATAGATATATCAAAAGATGGTCCTATTAAGCTAAAACTAATGGAGTTAATGTTGTCTCATGGCTGCGAAAACATCATTAGCACTCCTACCAGAATAACAAGCACATCAGAAACGATCATTGATCTCTGTTTCACTAATTTATCCCCTGACAGTGCATTAGCCGGAGTATTCAGCTCTGGTATAAGTGACCACTTACCTTTTTTTGCACTATTAACAATGCCAGAACTGCAGAATTCTCCAAAATACATGCGTAGAGATATAAACGATCTAAATATTCTCCGTTTTCGCTCTCTAATGTTTAACTGCAAGTGGGATGACCTGTACCGAGAACCTGATCCGTCTAAGGCATACAACCTGTTTATGTCAAAAATGGTTAGTAACTACAATACTGCTTTTCCGTACGTTGTTGTAAAGAAACACAAGAGAGCGAGAAAGGAGTGGATTACGCCGGCACTTCTTAAGCGGATAAATGAAAAAAACAAACTTTTCCAGCACTTTTTGAAAACAAAAGAACAAACTGACCTCATTGAGTTTAAAAATTTTAGAAACAAAGTAAACAAAGACCTCAAGAAGGCGAAAATAGATTTCTATGCCTACAAGTTTTCTACAGTGATTAACAACTCAAAAATGGTTTGGAGCTCGGTTAATAAATTGATAGGAAGAAAACAAGCCACTGTCCCTAGCTATATACAGATAAACGATATTCACTTCAGTGGCAAGGCACTGGCAGACAAATTTAACCTTCATTTCCTTGAGGCAGGATCCTCAAGTAATATAACACAAGCGACTGACCTTAAACCGGCTGAATGCTATATTGAAAGCTCTTCCACTAATTCTTTGTTTTTATTACCCGTTACCGAGGAGGAAGTAGCCACTGCCATATGCTCACTAAAGAACAGCTCACCAGGAGAAGATGGCATTTCCGCAGCACCTATCAAGGCAGTTGCTGATTTGATTGTCGCCCCATTCACTTACATATGCAACAGACTCTTCTTGACGGGAATTTTTCCATGTGCCATGAAAATAGCTCGCGTAACAATAATTTTTAAAGGAGGTGATAAAAATGAACTTCAAAATTATCGCCCAATCTCTATTCTGCCGCTTTTCTCTAAGGTCGCGGAACGCCTGATATATAAGAGGGTATTTTCTTTATAGCAAACAGAAATGTCATTTGTGAAGAACAGTGTGGATTCCAACCAGGTAGATCAACTCAGTCTGCTTTACTCCGTATTAAGGACAGCCTACTTCATAACTTTGAAAAAAAATTTTACACTGTGGGAATATTTCTCGATTTCCGTAAGGCTTTTGACTCGATAAAGCACGATATATTAATTAGGAAACTTCAACTGTATGGAATACGCGGGATTGCGCTTGATCTAATGAAAAGCTATCTTTGGGCCAGGAAACAATATGTACAGCTCCACAATTATAAATCTGATTTGGGCGTAATTAAGTATGGGGTTCCCCAAGGATCGATACTTGGTCCTCTACTTTTTATACTTTATATCAATGACATAGTAAACATTCAGTTCACACCAAACATAGTCATGTACGCCGACGATACCAATGCCTTCTTTTCTGGTTTAGATCTTCGCGATATTGAAATAACTGCAAATTCTTGGTTGGATAAACTAAAATCATGGCTTACAGTCAATCAGCTAGAACTAAACATAAAAAAACTAAATTTATGCTCTTCAAGCAAAAAAATAGGCCTGTAGATTATGCTATCTCTCTGATTTTTAATGGAGAAAATATTGCGCAGGTAAATAAAATTCAGTTTCTGGGTGTGTGTTTTCAAAGTGACCTTAGTTGGTCCCACCATGTGGACAACCTGCGAATAAAAATATCAAGATCGATCGGTCTAATTCGACGCTTACAGCATCTCCTTCCAGGGAGAGTTAAACGGCAGCTTTACTTTTCTTTTATCTACTCGCAAATCATTTATTGCATTTTAGTCTGGGGTACGTGTAACAAAACAAATACAGAAAGTATAATTCTTCTTCAAAAACGCGCACTAGGTTTGATAAATACCTCGGTCCCCACTAATATGTCTCTTTTTTATATGTATAATGTACTCCCGTTCCCAGAGTGCTATATGATGCAACTAGCCATGTTAATCTTCAAAAAAATCAAAGATAATTTCCAGATTTTTTCTGATGTGTACTTAAGCAGAGATCTTACGTATAATCTGCGTACTGTTGCGTTGGTCGGGCCAATGTGCCGGACTAACTATGGTGTACAGTCAATTAATAACCAAATCATTCTACTGTGCAACAGGATTCCTGAAATAATTGAATACGCTAAGGAGGCTAAAAACATAACACAATTTAAGAAGCGTATTTACGATGTAATAAACAGAACACAAGTCTACAGTGTATGTAAAGGAAATATGTAATGTATGTAATATTTATAGTATTCACTGTTTTTCAACTTGTATTGTATTTCAAAATATGTTATGGTGTTTTGTACTGTCCTGCTCTACCTGCCCGAGGTGCCTCACGAAGAGGGGCCAAGTCAGGAGACACACTCTCCTTTTGCCCCCTTCGTGGGCATTTCTGCGGAAATGTCCGAATAAAATAAAATGAAAAATGAAATGAAATGAAAAATAGTAAGTCTTTAATGGCACGTGAAGGTGGAGTAATGAATCGAGACAGCCTTGTGATGCAATATGTCACTAGGGTAAATACTGGAGTCACGCTTTTTACACACACCAAAAAAGGCACTCGCGTCGCCAACGCTTCCCTACATGTGCAGAATAACCACAGAGAAAAGGTCCCCTACATGAAAAAAATATAATCCTAAAGCAAGTGCTATGCTCAGTTTCATCGAAAATTAATGTCTTATATTCAAACAATGTCAACACAGATAACTATGCATAAACAGAGACTAAATACTCATAATGGGGCTCATTCACAGTTGCGATTAGCCCTCGTTGATTTGCGACCAAATTAGTCGTGTGGGCTTACGCCCCAGGAACGAAGAGACGCCTGACCAACAATCAACGTCAGCCGGAAATGCGAGCCTTCGCCTCACGTGTCACTGCCAAGCGCAGTCTTTATAAACGTGGTAGCGTTAGGCTACGTTCACACTGAGCATTCCGGCCGCCGAAAGTGCTCCGAATCCGGTTCGGTGGCGGTGAGATTCGCCGAAAGGGCCCCCTTCGCGCCGATTGCTCTCAGACCGATTTTTGCGGCGTCTGCCGCTGAATCGACTAATAAGAGCGCTAGTCAAGGAACTTTGAAAAATGGCGGCCGAGCCCTACTCGTTATGCCGCAGTGCACGTAACTGAATGTTGAAACCAACAGGAGTTTAACCTACTCTCTGCCTACTTCACGTCCGTACTTCGTGACAGAAGTGACCGAGTTTGCTGTTGGCGTGACCGAGCTTGTTGCGGTCTTGCCGAACAAAACGAACCCACTAACGCCACTGGCGTCGGTAGTTTTTTGTGCTCTTTGTGCATTACAAGACAGCCACTTGCCAGCAAAGTAAGCAGTACTGTCTTTTCTTGCTTCTTGCGTACGAGAATCGTCGCAGTATACACCACCGGATAGCGTAGTAGCGTTCGCGAGCCGCGACAACAACCGGGTGACAGTGCATCCATTCCGCCTTCGCCCCGTGGTAGAAGGCATATTCGGCGGCGCGAGGCGCGTCCAGTGCGAACAACGCTGCGTTTCGGCGGCAGGAGAATTTCGGTCGCTGTAGAAAGCGGATGTTTCTGTGTGAACTAGGCGTTATGTCTAGTTCACACTAGGCATAACGGCAGCAATGCTCAGTGTGAACGCGGCCTTAGGCCACGTTCACACTGAGCATTGCTGCCGCCGAAAGTGCTCCGAATTCGGTTCGGCGGCGGCGAGATCCGCCGAAAGGGTCCTCTCCGCGCCGATCGCTCTCGGACCGATTTTCGCGGCGTCTGCCACCGAATTGGTCACCACGGACCAATAGGAGTGCTAGTCAAGGAATTTTGAAAAATGGCGGCCAAGCCCTTCTCACATGTTATGCCGCAGTGCACGTGACTGAATGTTGAAACCAGCGGGAGTTTAACCTACTCTGTGCCTACTTCACCTCCGTATTTCGTGAAAGAGGTGACCGAGCTTGCTTTTGGCGTGACCGAGCTCGTCGCGGTCTTGCAGAGCAAAACGAACCCACCGACGCCGCTTCGGTGGTTTTTTCTGCTCTTCGTGCATTACAAGACAGCCACTTGCCATCAAAGTAAGCAGTACTGTGCTTTCTTGCTTCTTGCGTACGAGAATCGTCGAAGTATACACCACCGGATAGCGTAGTAGCGTTTGCGAGCCACGACAACAACCGGGTGACAGCGCATCCATCCCGCGTTCGCTCCGTGGTAGATGGCATATTCGGCGGCGCGGGGCGCGTCCAGTGCGAACGACGCTGCGTTTCGGCGACAGGGGAATTTCGGTCGCTGTAGAAAGCGGATGTTTCAGTGTGAACTAGGCATTAGTAGAGTGTACTAGAACTTTTGAGTGGCGCGACCGAAACGCTTTCCCCTTGCTTTCTCCATCCCCAACTTGTGGCGAAAGTAGTGGTGGCGCTGCCATCGCCCAATCTTTCCACTTGGTTTACTCAGCTGGCTCGGCGGCGTGGCCGGCATCTCGGTTTTATTCGCGAAATGACGAAGAAGTAGCGTCTAAACCATTCTTACGCGCATGGTTGCACAACTGGATATCCGCGTGTGCAACAAAGTCGGAAGTTATCACTTTTTAAGGCCCCGAAAAACGAAGAACGACGACTTCTTTGGGAGCGCAACCTCCATCGGCTTGACAAGCCGCTTGACGCCGATTGTGCTGTGTGCGAGTTACATTTCAAACCGCATTTCATTGTGGGAGACTACGTACATGTTATTAATGGTGTTCAAGTCCGAATTCCTATGGGAACGCCGACACTTGCCCCTGATGCAGTCCCGACGATCTTGCCCAACCTGCCTGCATATTTGGCGCTCAAAACTCCGGCTTCGCGGACCCAAACAAAGCGGCGTCATCAGTGTGTGCCGGCTGAGAATGACAACAGAAAACGGCGAGGCATTAGCACTCCTGCACAGCTCCTTGTGGATACCAACGGTGCAACTTCCGCAGATGGCGACGAAGCTGACGAGGCAAGCTGAAGTCCCTCGTCTGACGCGGTTGTCACTCTCGGTGACCTTCGTGGTCTTGTCCTACCATCAAAGTCATGGGCGCTGCACGAGTTTCCTGGATTTGCCGGCGTGTCATACGTAGCGTGCTCGCTGAATCCTAGCACTCGTGAACTTTGCATTCAACGAGCCGTATACTTCTCCTGTACAGACAATGGAATCGTGCAATGTGAAGCATTCGTGCAAGAGAAACTAATCAGCAAGTCTAGTTTAGTAACTGTTCGAGAAGCCTCAGATGCTCTGCAGCTTGTTGCAAGCGTCCCACTCTGTTGTGGAGCAGCAGAAACTTCATTTTTGCCACCATCGGACCTTACCCACGGTCTACACGCGCAAATAAAGTCAAGATGAAAAAATATTCTACAGTGTCAAAAGCGCACAGAAGCACCTAAAATTGAGTAGGCTATAAATTGCTACAGTGGCTTGAAAAGGATGTCATTTTTCGTGCATATTTTTTACACTCTTAATTTTTTGACTGTACACCAAGAAGAAAAACAATCTTTTTAGAAGAGGCTTGTAAGCGAGAGAACGTGCAAATAATGATGCGAAACCTTAAAATAAATCTTTGATCTTGAATCTTTTTGTATTAAACCTGTGATGGTAAATTTAGCAGCATTGGGGATCTCGGTGCATAATTCATCGATCTAAGCCAATTCATTGTTGCACTTCAGTGTTCCTTCAAACGATCTTTCGACCATAACATCTTTTTTTAATGCATTTTAGAAAGACAACCTTAACTCTGTCGTTCTGTTTGCTTTGCTTTATGTTATCTTTTGTATCCTGGCTCTATATTTTACGTTTTTTACAATTTACATAATTGCAAATGTATTGTGTTATAAATATGTAAACCTTGCTTTTTATGTTATCAATTATGATTAACATTAGTTACGACTCTGCTTTGCAGTGTTGTTGCGTTTTTTAAACTCTCAAAATCTTCCACTACTATGTTTCACTAAGACATTCTTTTTGCAGTATTACGTATTTGCATTTCTGTGGGTCCTACAACAATGAATCTATTCCCATATTTCAAAACCAAAGGGAGGCTTGGAAAAACTCTGCTGTTCTTCAAATAATATCAATAAAGCCTACTTTTTGTCGTGTGTGCACGCAACCACAAGCAATGAGCCTTTTATTTGAGTCCAGCTTTGGTGTTTTACGTGGAATGGACCAAGAGTTCTTCGTTTTGTGTGCACCATATTCCTTTTTTTTTGGGGGGGGGGCGCTTCTGGTGTGTACCGGCCAGCTGGTTTCTCGTCTAAAATGTGTACACTTTAGAAATTTAAAAAAAAACGCGCTCGTTATATTGTACAATGTGCTATGCTGCTTCGGGCTCCAGTGCGGTCAGCAGCAACTTCAATAACAATAAAGCCAAATAACCTTTCTTTGCGCGAAAAAGGGGAGATATGTGAATAAGAAAAAAAGAGGGAGATCATCTTCACACTAGGCGCGATAGAGATGTGCCAACACGTACGCGGAACGCCTGCCAGCCATCCGCCCGGGAAGATTGGTCGACGCCAGCGCCACCGCATCATTCCATGCCAAAACGGCCGCTCCCAGGCAGCTGCTTGCGCCACTCAAAAGCTTCTAGTACACTCTAGCATTAGAGAGCTCGTGTTGCAGAAAACGCCGCCGGCGTCGGCCCCATTGGTTGCGAGCAAAAATCGTCTGTGCGTTTGTGACTGAAAAATCAAGTTACCGAGATAGCCGCGGGACGCCGCTACTTCTACACCCGTGCTCGCGCGATCA